>JAXGGA010002943.1:0-111678 GCA_038373865.1 Uloborus plumipes
TTTTCAATTGCCATTAATAACTACTCGTATTTTGAACCAATGAAGATTTGGTACACTCGCTCACAAAACCTGGACTTTACTTTAATTTTGAATCCTTAAATTTCGAAGCTACAAAAATAAGTTCTTCATGATAAAACAAAATATTTCTGCATTGCACATTCAAAGAAAACTAGCTCGTTGATTTATAAATATGTTTCAAAATCTGCGAAAAAAATATTTTGATAAATCACGACGAAAATTCGACTTTTTTCAAACATGAAAAAAGAAACATAGTTCTATCTGAAAGTATCAATATCAGATATTTTGAGCTATAAGTCACATGAAATTTATTAGTTACTTTCTGAGCCCTTATCAAATGAAAAATATCATACCAACGAAATTTTTTGACATTTAAGGAAGAGATTTGAGACGTCTGCAGAAACTCTATGTACTGATTGAAACCAGCAGTTTCATTTTTCATCTTTCTTTCTATTTCTCTCCTATTCAGGATTATTTGAAAAGTTTTCTAGCCAGGAAACCTCAGAGGTATAATTTTAGTTTCGACTTGTTCTCTCTCTCCAAAACCTTGACTTGTTTTGATTTTTTGTTTTGAGTAGTTTAAAGTTTTTAGCAGTAAAAGTTTTAGTTGTTTAAATGTATTTAGCAGAAAAAGTCTTTTTCCGTAAATATTTGACGAGTAGCAACAATACTACTGGTTTATAATTCATATCTTTTAGGGACTCAGTAGTGTTTCTTAATTAGGGGAAACGGGGTAGTTTGTTATTTCTCATAAAGAAGCTTGAGTTCCCAAATGCCCTTGTTAAAAACTGAATTGGTGTTCTGATCACCAGAAAGTTTGATTTACTTAAGGTGGGATCCTACTTTAGAATTCTCAAAATATCGATTTTTTCTCAATTAAATCCTGATGTATTTAAGAATGTAGGCAAAGACATATAGGCCAGCGGTAGGCAACTCGTCGATTGCGATCGACCGGTCGATCTCGAGGTAAGTTTCAGTCGATCGCTGAAATATTTTGAAGCTTACTTTCTGTCTGAGTAGAATTAATGAGCGTTTATTTTTAGGGCAAAATTAGATTTAACGTCTCAATGACAATTTATTTATAACTTTCCAAACTTTTCATAGTCACCGGATCTTTTTGAAGTCAATATTTAACAAAGTTAAACCAAGCACTATATTTGTCTATCAGAAAGTGATTCGATGTAGATTAACATAGCATTAGTTTAACAATTTTGAGCTACTACTTACTAAGAAAATTTAATAAATCTTCAACAATCTCTTATATGTACTTCTATCATAAGAGTTAACCTCCAGTTTGATATCAGTCCATTCTCAACTTAACTGTATGCAACACATCCGATAAGTCTTTGAAGAATGTATCAGACCCCCCCCCCCCACACACACACACACATACACATAGTTGATCTTACGTTCACAACAAAAATAGAACGTAGATCTTCAGTCAATTTAGGTTACTGACCGCAGATATAGGCTGATTCGAAATATTCTCAGATACAGCACTTAGCACAGCGGGGAATTGAGCATTTATACGAGAGCTCGGGCAGTAAGGGCACTCCCTCGGTCGAATAACTAAACCTGAAAAAGTTCGACGACAGTTTAAAACTATATTTCAAATTCATGAACGTGCTATATATATATATATATATATATATATATATATATATATATATACAGGGTGTTCCAAGTTAACCTTCATGACCTCTATTTCCTCAACACTTCGTCCTAGATGCATACTTCCATTTGCAAAATTGCTTGAAATGAGGAGGAGAGTTAACATATGGAAAGTTTGAAGCGAAATAATAATTGGTTCAGAAATAAAAAAAAATAAATTTTTATAGGGGCTCCGGGCCCCCAAACTTATATTTAGGGAAAGAATTTATATTGAAAAATAATACTAACATAAAAAAATGACATTTGTGCGATAAAAATCCATACAGAAATGAAACATGAAACTTTATGACTCATACCACTTTACACTAGCGTTTTTTTAAGTGATTTTGGGGCCATATACACGCGAAATTCGCACCATTCAGGGTTCTTTAATAACAAAATATTCTTTATTTTTCAAAAATATATTTAACTGTAAAAATTATGGGAGTTAAAATACGAAAAAAATTGAATAAGAAAGAATGAAAATGTCTTGCTGAATTCGTGAATATGTAAACTTTCCGACTGTATAGTGATTGCTTAAAATAACGTAGGCCCTTCACTGCAGAATATAATCGGCTTAACTAGATGCATTTCGTTAAGGCCTGAAGTTACGATTTACACTACGGATTATTCCAGAGGTGAAGGGGGAAGTTAGCAGTAAGGAGACAGACTGGGAGACGAAGGGAGTAATATTGGGGGATTCTATGGTGCGTGAGGTGGGAAATTCAATCGGGAGGGTAAAACGTAAGGTGGCTAAGTGCTGTTTACCAAGGGCTCGGGTGAAGGATGTAAATAAGGTTGCAGAGAAGAGGGAGACATTTGATAAGGAGGATATGGTCACTTTATGGGTGGGAACGAACGATGTAGGCCGTAGTAATAATGAGGAATTTAGGAACGAGTGGAATTCCCTGTTGGATAAAGCAACCAACAGTTCGACCAGTGTCCAAGTGGTTGGGTTGCTTCCCAGGTACGGAGTCAATAGGAGCTGGTTAAACCAGCGGGCTAGGTGCATGAACCTGATAATCAAAGAAATTTGCTATATGCGCAGTATCAGATTCATCGACGTGTGGAGTTATTGTAAGCGAGATTGGATTGCTAGGGATGGCCTGCATCTGAGTTCTACAGGGGTTAAAATGGTTAGTGGTTTGGTTTTGGAGTCTTCTGAGTCAAAAAACTAAGTTTGAAAGGGGGGCAGGGTTCACGGAGAAGGTTTCAAAAATATGCAAACGATTTGGGTTTAATTAGGAATGGTAATAAGGAGGAAAACAAGAGTAGTCATTTTAACAATTTTAATTCAAGAAATCGTAAGGAGTTGAATAAAAACAAGTTGAGCATACTTAAGGTTTTTTATACCAATGCTCGCAGTATTAGGAACAAGATGGAAGAATTAAAAAGCATAATCACAAATGAGAATTTGGATGTAATTGGAGTTACCGAGACATGGGCTACCAAAAATGATGATGATTTATTGTGTATTCCTGGGTATAATTTGTTTAGACAAGATAGAGCAGGTAAAAGAGGTGGTAGGGTTTTATTTTATGTTAGAGATACTTTAACTTGCAATGAATTGGCAATAAATGACAAACCTAATGATATTGACATGGTTTGGCTAGAATTGATGAGCGGTAAGAGTAAAAAATTACGTTTGGGTAACAATTATAGGCCACCTAATCTAAGCCAGGGTCAAGAGGAACAGATGTATCGTATTATTAGAGACATGTCGAGTAAGGGACCGGTAATTATAATGGGGGATTTCAATTTTCCGAGCATTGATTGGAATAATTCTTACCCCAATAATAGTAGAGAAGAGGAATTTCTAAAAGTAATTGGTGACTGTTTTTTAGATCAAGTTGTTTCTGAGGGAACACGGCAGGATACTGTTTTGGATCTTGTTTTCTGCAATGTTGAAGGTTCTGTACAGGCATTATGTGTAGGGGAGCATATTGGGGATAGTGACCACAACAGCATTAGCTTTGGGATTAAGTTTGATATGCACAAAGACAAAAATTTTAGGTTTGTACCTAATTTCAGAAATACTGATTTTGTCGCACTCAGGCAGAGTTTGAAAGCGGTTTTTTCATCAGGTTTGGACAATAGCGATGTAAATTTGCAGTGGACAGAGTTTAAGGAAAAACTAGCAAAAACAGTTGGAGATTTTGTTCCTTTTAGGAGAAAAGGGGTAAACACAAAAATTTGGCCCATGTGGTTCACTAGGGAAACTAAGGACGCTCTAAACCGTAAGCAAGCTGCTTTTCGTCGATTAAAAGAAACTGGTCACAGCGCAGACAGGCTACAGTATTGTGAGGTTAGGCGTAGTTTTAAGTATTTGGTACGGTTTCAGAAAGGAGAATTGGAACAAAAGCTGGCAGATAATAGTGACAGGAATCCAAAGGAGTTTTTTGCATACGCAAATTCTGGGAAAGTTCGAAATAGTCAAATTGGGCCACTAGTAGATGAGCATGGAAATTTAATTCAGAATGATGGTGATATAGCAAATGTTCTAAATGACTTTTTTTCCAGTGTTTTTAACGATAACTGTATCTCAACAGTTGACACAAGCAAGACACAAGCTACTACACAGCTTGAGGACTTTGTATTTTCCAGGGAGGATGTATTACTTTATTTGAAAAAATTAAAACCACAAAAGCTCCGGGACCAGATAATATTTATCCAAAAATTCTAGTAGAATGTGCAGAGGAATTAGTTGACGTTATAGTTAATATATTCAATGCTTCGTATAACTCAGGGATAAAAGCCAGAGGACTGGAAACTAGCTAACATTACACCACTCTTCAAGAAAGGGTCTAGTGGTAATGCAGGAAATTATAGGCCTGTGAGTCTGACTTCAGTGGTATGTAAAATTTTTGAAACATTGATCAAAATTAAGATTATGAATTTCTTAGAAAATAATGGGCTGTTGAGTAGTTTGCAGTATGGTTTCAGAAAAGGTAAATCGTGTGCTACTAATTTATTACATTTCTACGACAAGGTTACCTTGGCTTTAGATAGCAAAAAATGCGTAGATGTTGTTTACATAGATTTTCAAAAAGCTTTCGATAAGGTACCGCATGTAGCACTACTCAGTAAGTTAGCTGGTATAGGGGTAGGAGGTAAAATTCTAGTTTGGGTTAGGAATTGGCTGACAGGAAGGAAACAAAGAGTAGTTGTTAGGGGTAACTATTCTAAATGGAGTGAGGTTTTAAGTGGGGTTCCCCAAGGATCAGTTTTAGGTCCCCTTTTGTTTATTATTTTTATGAATGACATTCATGAAAATGTTTCTGGAAACATGAATTGTTTTGCCGATGATGTCAAACTTATGGGGGTTGTAGAAAATGACGAACAAATAAATCAGCTGCAACAGGATTTGGATCATATTACTAAATGGGCAGACAAGTGGGGTATGGCAGTTAATGTTGGGAAATGTCAAGTGCTGCATTTTGGTCATGGAAATAAGCATACAAGCTATTATTTACAGGGTTCAGTCATTAGTAGGGCAGATAATGTTATGGATCTAGGTGTCTTAATAAATCAGGATTTCAAGTCTAGTCAACAGTGCAGCATAGCTAGTAACAAAGCCAATAGGATGCTTGGGTTTATTAATAGATCTATTTCAAACAAATCTAAGAAGGTTCTTCTGCCTCTATATAGAAGTTTGGTAAGACCTCATTTTGGAGTATGCTGTTCAGTTTTGGTCTCCTTATCTGAAGAAAGACATTAATTTATTGGAAAGGGTACAAAGAAGGGCTACAAGGTTAGTAAATGGGTTTTCTAATTTAGACTATGATTCCAGACTTAGAATGCTTAATATGTATAGTCTTGAGCGAAGGAGAGCCAGAAGGGACATGATTCAGTTGTTTAAATTTATTAAAATGAATGATGTTACGGGGTTAGATTTTCGCACGGAAAGCAGGACAAGGGGTCATTGTTTTAAGCTGTTTAAATCTCAGGCTAATCTTGAAATTCGAAAAAATTACTATTTTAGCAGGGTAGTGGGAACTTGGAATAGCTTACCGGAAGAGGCGGTTAAGAGCAATGGAGTAGATGGCTTTAAGAGGGCCATTGATCTTCATTGGGGTCTTTAATTTGACTAGGACCAGCCAAGTTGGGCCCAGAGCCTGCTGCTGGTCGCCACATTTGTATTTGTATTTGTATTTGAACAGTATGTAGAAATGGTGTTGCTTTGCGGACAATGTAATCGCAATGGGACTGAAGCTAATAGACAATTCGCAATTAAGTTTCTAAATGATACCAAACCATCGACACGTATGGTTTTACATGTTGTAAAGCGTTTACGAGAAACGGGTAGCTTGGTAAAACGCAATAGAGCCAGCACTTTGAAAATATTAATCACAGACGAAGAGATTTTGGGATATGCTCTTGCTTATCTGCAGTCAAGTCTTACAGACATTAGCAAAGCAAGTGCTTGCTCAAGAACACACGTATGGAGAGTTTTAAATGCACATGGTGCTTATCCTTATCGACCACAATTGGTGCAAGCGTTTTTGCCTGGAGACGATGATAGACGGTTCGATTTTAGCAATTTTATAATGAACAAGTTAGAAACGGATCCGCCGTTTTTGGATAACATTGTATGGACAGACAAATGTACGTTCTCAAAAACTGCTGTTATCAATAGCCGAAATACTCGTTTCTGGGCTATGCAGAATCCGCATATCCAACGATCCAGTAAGCATCAGGTGCGATGGTCTGTTAATGTTTGGTGCGGCATTTGGAAAGGAACGTTAGTGGGACCCTTCTTTTTTGATGGCACGTTAACCGCTGAAAAGTATAACGATATATTACGTGGATATTTATCTGACTTTCTAGATAATCATGTTTCGCTCGCAGATCTTAGTAAAATTTGGTTTCAGCATGACGAGGCACCGGCACATAAACCAGCAATTACCAGAGCACTTCTATGTAGTATGTTTAATAATAATATCATTGGATATGGAGGTCTTTTGGAATGGCCCCCTCGATCCCCAGATCTTAGTCCTCTTGATTTTTTCCTCTGGGGTTTTTTAAAAAGTAAAGTCTACGAGGTAGATTCATTGAGCAAAATCGATTTGCAGAACCGCATTTTATGCGCAGCGAAATGTGTCACTCCAGTAATGCTTCAAAACGTACAATCAGAATTCTTATCACGCATTCAACTATGTATTTTAGTAGAAGGAAAACATTTTGAGCAGCTATTATAATCGATTAAAACAAATGATATTCATTTCTAACACATTGTTTTCGCAGATTTTGTTTTTATTTTTATTTTGATTTGCAAGAAAGCAATGTAAAATTTCTGTGTTTAATTTTGTATATTATTTCTTAGATTTCACATATTTCGTGTGTTTAATATCTTTGTATAAAATTGTATAATAATTTGCCTTGTCTTGTTATGTTTTGTAGTCTTGTAGCATCTGTATTTATTTTTGAATACAATGAGAAGCGAATGTTTTCCGACATGGACAAAACAAATTTCATTATCGTACCTAATCTAAAAGCTCGTTATTCCTCTGGCAGGGCGAAAATTTTCTTTTGTCAATTTGTTTACGGGCCCTGCGCATTTAAAACTCGAATATCTCCGCGAATTTTGAACGAACAAATTTCATTTTTTTGTGTAGTATTATTTTTCAATGGAGATTCTTTCCCTAAATATAAGTTTGGGGACCCGGAGTCCCTATAAAAAGTTAGATGTCGTATTTTTTGACTGAATTATTTTTTCGCTCAAACTTTCAATACTTTAACTCTCTACCTCATCTCGAGCAAATTTGCAGTGGAGCGATTCCATACCAAATCACCGAATGGGGGTCGCACCACCGACTCGGATTTTTTTTAAATTTGGTACACAGATTGATGGTATAGAGGTATGAAAAAGCCCAAAAGGAAAGTTACCTGCTCCACTTATTTTCTGAGATACATGCCCTCAAAGTTTGTCCGCCACGTCAAAATACTAAAAAAGTGATGTTATTTAATCATTTTTTATAAAAAATCGTACTCATGCAAAATAAAAGTGTTAGATATCTATGGAAACTAGTTACTCCAGGCATTCTGAAAAAAAATACTTGAACGTTCATAATGAAAATTGCCAAGGTACAGGGCTCTTTGAAGTTGTCAGCACAAAAACTTGATTTTGCAGATTTTGCTAAAATTCAGGCATTTATTACAAAAAAAGGCAAACAAAACCAAAGGTTTTCTCACTTTCTGGTAGTGTACAGGTCCTCTCTGTAAATTGCTACGCAATAAATTTTTTGGGTTTCTCACTCCTTCTTGGAAATATTTTAGCATAAAAATAAGCCATAAGGCAAAAAATGCGTTTTTGGCCATCTTGGCAGCCATTTTTCTCATAAAGGGGGAGCAGTAGAAACTTTAATTTTTTTTTAAAATAAGCCACTGATATGTTAGCTATTCACAGGAAAAGAGTTTACTTTTGGTTATTTCTCCCATTAAGAGATATCCTGCTGACAGTATATGCATGTTTTTCGCGACGACCATATGCTTTTGCTCCCCCTCTCAGGGACTTAAAATTAATTAAACCAAAAAAAAATTATATATTTATTATTAGCTGTATTATCTACTCAATATGTCATAAAATTTAATTTATTAAATCATTGAACAATAAATTAGATAATTGATGAAAACAAGAAAAAGTATTTCTCTGATGCCTGAGCATTATGCATTCATAATTATAAAGCACTAAATACTTTCTTGAGAAATTAATTAACATAAATGAGCTCTAAATAATTACATTATAAGCAATACCCAATCTTGTGATTGGGATAGGGTGAAGTGGGGTAATTGTGTACCTGTTTTGACGAAATTCAACTTCTTAAGTCTCTGGTGGGGAGGGGGGTATTCAGAATTTTATTTTTTTTATATCATCTTTTAGCGGCGTTTCTCTAGATTACAAATCACCCAAAGAATTTAAAAAAAACTATTTTTTTTTCATGGTTGTATTGCTATGTTTTTAAAACCATCTCTGAAGTACACATTTGCCCCACAAGTTGGGGCAAATGTGTACGCCGCATGAAAATCCTATACAATTCAGTTGTTTTGCTGTTGGGCCAAATAAGTACAAAAGAGCAGTTAAGGACAAAAAATTCTGTGTATGATTTTTTTATTACCGAATTCTCCAGTGGAAGCTATGCACTTTTTTTGTTGCCCACCTTCTGTCCTCTCTTAATTGGTACAGTTTACAAAGGTGAAAACAAAGTATAAAGCATAGGATTAAAGGGGAAAAACGTCTTTAATAGCAAAATTGAAAAGAACATGCCAAAATTTGTATCTTGGAATGTAAAAAAAAAGGAATTATAGTGGCAAGTCCTGGCCAAAATGAAAATAGCAAATTTGAGTGAGTCCTTCAGCAACTCTGCTAACCCATGTTGTAGGAGGAAAATTTAGCTGGGAATATCAAAACACCTCTTTTTCCCTCAGATGGCTCTGGAAGCTTGGTGACAATAGCATTGCCATCGATTTCGCTAATATCTTCAGAGTGAGGGTAAACGAAAGTGTTTTCTCCATTTTTTTCAATTAATTTATTGTGAGGAGGTCAATCAAACATTTGGGAACAAAAATATACGTCCTAATAAGATTGTAAAAGTCTAATAAGGAGTGGGTGAATGTGTATTCTATGTAAATTTTGCTTAGGGTAAATGTTTACTGTATACACATTTGCCCCAGGAAAAAGTACACATTTACCCCGTGACTGAAAACAAACCGGGGTAAATGTATACCCCAACAGTATGTATAGGTAAACATTAATTCAACTATTCTGCAGCCATTAATGAACGAAAAGACCTCATTTATTTTCCTGATATTCATGTGATATTCAAGAAATTCTTCAATTAAAAACAGGAGTATCCCAATCACAAGATTGGGTATTGCTTATAATATAACTATTTAGAGCTCATTTATGTTAATTAATTTCTCAAGAAAGTATTTAGTGCTTTATAATTATGAATGCATAATGCTCAGGCATCAGAGAAATACTTTTTCTTTTTTTCATCAATTATCTAATTTATTGTTCAATGATTTAATAAATTAAATTTCATGACATATTGGGTACATAATACAGCTAATAATAAATATATCATTATTTTTTGGTTTAATTAATTTTAAGTCCATGAGAGGGGGAACAAAAGCATATGGTCGTCGCGAAAAACATGCATATACTGTCAGCAGGATATCTCTTAATGGGAGAAATAACCAAAAGTAAACTCTTTTCCTGTGAATAGCTAACTTATCAGTGGCTTGTTTAAAAAAAAATTAAAGTTCCTACTGCTCCCCCTTTATGAGAAAAATGGCTGCCAAGATGGTCAAAAACGCATTTTTTGCCTTACGGCTTATCTTTAAGCTAAAATATTTCCAAGAAGGAGTGAGAAACCCAAAAAATTTATTGCGTAGCAATTTACAGGGAGGACCTGTACACTACCAGAAAGTGAGAAAACCTTTGGTTTTGTTTGCCTTTTTTTGTAATAAATGCCTGAATTTTAGCAAAATCTGCAAAATCAAGTTTTTGTGGTGACAACTTCAAAGAGCCCTGTACCTTGGCAATTTTCATTATGAACGTTCTAGTATTTTTTTTCAGAATGCTTGAAGTAACTAGTTTCCATAGATATCTAACACTTTTATTTTGCATGAGTGCGATTTTTTATAAAAAACGATTAAATAACATCACTTTTTTAGTATTTTGACGTGGCGGACAAACTTTGAGGGCATGTATCTCAGAAAATAAGTGGAGCAGGTAACTTTCCTTTTGGGCTTTTTCATACCTCTATACCATCAATCTGTGTACCAAATTAAAAAAAAATCCGAGTCGGTCGTGCGACCAACTTTTTTTTTTTTCGGTGATTTGGTATGGAATCGCTCAGTGGGAAGTACGCATCTAGGACGAACGGTTGAGGAAATAGAGGTCATAAAGGTTGACTTGGAACACCCTGTATATATATATACATATACATACATATATATATATATATATATATATATATATATATATATATATTATATATATATATATATATATATATATATATATATATATATATATATATATTATATATATATATATATATATATATATATAATTTTTATATAAATTTTACATAAAAACGCAAAAGATCCGATAGATTCGTGTAAAGGATCCTTTTTTTCCGATAGCTTTTCTTTCTAAAGATCACAAAGGGGTTCCTTAATACCCCGAAATACGCGTATGCAAATATTTGCAAACTTTGTGAGATAAAACGTTGATTATTACTATTTTACTCAAAATAAATAATTATTCATGTTTATATTTTATGAGGAGAGCAATGATGAGGTGCGGTGAAATCTATGATTGAACTGTAGGTCACGAGTACTAAAAAATTGAGAGAACGTTAATTAACTAGTAAAAATGTTAATTAAATACAATAAATTAACGAGGTTTCTCACTTCAATTCATTAATTTACATTTAGGATTTATTTTTATACCTCGTTTTATTTCAACTCACAGAGTTTACGGTAGTAAAACAAAACAATATAAAAGCATGTCGTCAGAAGCTGCTAAACGAATGGAGATTTCAAAGAAAATTTAACATCTATTAATAAATTTTAAGCATATTAATCCCCTCTTTTTTTTCTTCATCTTTTTCACATCTTTCTGAAATATGGCATTAAGAAGTTTCAGATTTTCACCGTTGCTACTTGAGCCTAAAACCATTTATTTTCTCATCGGTCTCACATTAGTATCATTTTTCAACCCTGGAAGTTAAATGATACCATTCATTAGAAATGACAATGGAAAAAATATTTAAATCTTTGCTATTAAGATGTGAACATTAATCTGAGACGGGGTATTAAATTATGAAAACAAAGCTTCAGTTATAATTTTATTTTTGTCTTGAGAAAAATTCAAGAGTTATTTTTAAAAAAACTTACTTTGCATGTTTTTTTTTCTTTCTTTTTCTGAAGAAATGCAAATTACATGTTTGAAGAAATTTGTTTGCAACTCGAAATATTTACTGATTACACTAAAATATTTAAAATTAGTATTATTTAAAGGGAAATAAATCATATGAGCATCAAAAATACTTTAACATTTTCGTTACAAACTGTTTTAAATATAATGAAGCTTTTAGCGACAATTTAATACAGCCTCCTTACAAATACAATGCCTAGCAAACAATAGGATGTATAGACAAGTATAAAAACACTTTCAGAAACATTTATTTATGTGAGGCAAAATTATAGGAACTGTTGTTTTTCACCACACTTATTTACAGGGAGGCCCCCCCCCCCAAGCTCAATGACATACATCCCCCCCCCACACCCATTTTTTACAACCCTCTTGTGCTTTTTATTTTTACCCTTCTTTCTTATTTTGTGAATTTTTTAAAATATTATTATTATTGTCTTTTTTAAATTATTAGATTTTTTTTATGTATTATTAGTTTTTCAAACGTTCGAATTATGAGTAGAATAGAATCGCGTTTTTTCCTTTCCAGACATTACCAGCACACACACACACGCATCCAAAAATAAATAAATTAATTAATTAATAATAAAGGAATAATTTAAATAAAAAATAGATTAATGAATAGTTTTTACTTAAAAAGATCAGTAAATAATTTAAATTAGAAAAATAAAGTAATAAATAATTTAAATAAATAAATTAATTAATTTAAAAAACTCCTCTCCCCCCCCCAAAAAAAAACAAAAACAAAATGTTGATGGCGCAATTTGTACCTTATTCCCCCCCCCTCCTGTGGGCACCCCTGCTCATTTATTAACTTATTTTGTATCTATGTGTGTTATGGAATCTTGCTACACAATTTTCAGCCCCTTCCTGTGATCGGATCCTTTTCAACTTTGGTATGCGGCCTCAAACCCGATGATAATGCAATATCACATAATCAAATTAATTAGGTGACCATTAGTTATGAAATCATTAATTTACTCCAATTCTAAACAGCATTTTTGCATAATTTTTTTTAATATGAGTTCGAAGAAAAGAAGGGAAGGCCCTTTAAGACAAGAAAACATTCTACGCTTTTTTTCAAAATAGTACTGAAAAAAATCAAAGCATTCTGCAAAAAAAGGTTGGGGGGGGGGGGGGGCTAATCACTATGTACAATATGCACAGTGCTTAGAAATATGATACAATATTCCACAAATTTGAATGCACAGTTTACTTTTTATTACAGTCGTATCACCCAATAAAAAACTTATTGGAAACATACATTACTTCCGAACGCAATCCATATCATTGACACGCACAACCGGGTTAACATTTCAAAGTCAAAAAAAAAAAAAATAATAATAATAATAAAACACACACACACACACAAGCTAAACTTTCTCCGAGTTTATGTGAAAACTACGTGCGACACAAAGAGCAATATGTCACACGAAAGCTCCAATTTGAAAGGGAGTTTCAATTTGGGAAGAAAGCTGCGTTATGAGTGGAATATCTTTGTATTATCCGCTGATCTACATCAATGTTCATCTGATTACATTGAATTTTATGACGCTCATGTCTCAAAATAGTACTGATCAAAATCAAAGCATTTTGCTAAAAAAAGGGGAACTTATTCCCTATGCACAATATGCACAGTGCTTAGAAATATGATACAATATTCCACAAATTTGAATACACAGTTTACTTTTTATTACAGTCGTTACACCCAATATAAACCTCTTGCAAGCATACATCACTTCCGAACGCAATCCATATCATCGACACGCACAACCGGTTTAAACTTTTCAAAGTCGAAAAATACACGCTGCTAAACTTTCTCCGAGTTTATCTGAAAGCTACGTGTGACACAAAGAGCAATATGTTACACGAAAGCTCCAATTTGAAAGGGAGTTTCAATTTGGGACGAAAGCTGCGTTATGAGTGGAATATCTTTGTATTATCCGCTCGTTGGCGACTACTGGACCAAGAAATTTCTCCCCCATTCTTATTTCTTGCTCATATTTCTTGTTGAAGAAAGATGTCAAAAGGCAACAAATCGCACCCGTTGTAGTGACTGAAATTTATAGTTTTTCTCTCTCCGAATAAGAAAAGTACTCTTTTAGATAAATGAGATTTTTCAGAGTGAAGTCCTACGGGAAAAGTACTTTTTCATATCATTTATTCTTCATCGGTTAAACTAACTGAAAGACGCAGGGATTTAAAGGGATAATGCCCAAGGTGTGGATGATACATCAATTTGACATTGCGTGTTGTTAAATTACAAGAATGGCAATAAGCTTCAGAAGACAAATATAAATTGCATTTGCTGTAAAATTGTTTCTCCCTATTTTTCAACGTACCAGTGAAGACATCAAAGTCTTCATTTTTTCTTGCTTCAAGGCCAGCGTTATTGGGATATTTTTTTAAAGCATCAATCTACATTTTTTAAGGAGAAAATGCAAGGTGCAGAAAATGACACCAATTAGGACCCGAATGCTGAACTCGGAACAGAAAGTTTCCGGGTTCGACATCAGAGGGTCGTAGGTCCTTCAGGTTCGCTAATGGTGACTGGGACGCGTTAAATATGTTCGTGGTTAGAAAGTCGAGCAAGTTTCCATTCCATATCAGTGCCTCAGGGATAACAGGTTTCTCAGCATCTGATCTCGATCAAAGTACAGGCTGCTCGTCAGTGCCCCATCCAACCGGTTAAACCACGTGCAGTGGTAGGTAAGGGGATCTTGGAGTGCAATGTGTTTTATGTCGCTTACTAAGACAGTAAATACGGCAGTTTTGTAAATTATTATTAATAAAATAATATCTAAAGTTAGTTTTTGATGTCAAATATATTTAAATGAATATTATTCATAAAAACAGAATTTTAAATAAAACTTTTTTTTAACGTTAAAATGTGCACTCATCTTACTGCATAGACAATTTTATTATTGATGATTGCTTTATTTATTTATTAATTAATTTATTTATTTTTATTGTATTATTTTTTTATATAGTTTTTAATTATTTATTTATTTTTTTAAATTGTATAACTTTAAATGTCTGACGATTATGTTCTTTCTGCAGGACAATTAATATGAAAAAGAAGGAAAAGATGAAGCCCAGTTGCTTAACGGTAGCAGGAACCACATGCAAAACATTTTTTTTTTCTAAACAACATGGGAAAACATGGAACTAGAATGATGATCATGACTACAAAGTTTTGGCTGTCATCAAAGCAGAATCAAGAGGTAAAATTGAAAATCCTTTAAAAATCCCTGCTTGTTAAAATCAGGTACAAGTAATTTTTCGCTAACAAATAGAAAATGGCAACCTATAACCATTTCAAAACATTGAGTGTTTTCTCCTTGTCTGGCAACTTTGAAATCATTACCAATCATGTGAATGAAGTATTGCATGAAAATTTATAAGAAAAAAAGAAAGAATTCTAGTTCATAAAACTTGAAAGTTTCAAACCAATTTCATTATATGCAGAAACATTTGTTGTTTCAATTGGTACAAGTATGTTAACTGCTTGATTAAGTTTTTACTATCAAAATTGCGAAAACAAATTTAAATTTTCAGTGTTTTTATTATTATGTTCGGTAAATAAAGTCCCACAAGGACGACATCAAGCTTAGTACACTTTCAACTTAAATCATCTATTAAGGAAGGAAACCCTACAAAAATAATTACCAATATTGGTTTATTCGTTTAGGAGCTGCGATGTCAGACAGACACAAAGATGCCCAACTATGTCAAACATATCACCACATTCCTTTTTATGTCGGGGCTTACAAAAAAGGTCTTTTGGGTGGCTAAATTGATTTATCAACAAGAAATTTAAGTTAAAATTTTCTTGGAAATTCGTTCATGAATACAGCGATTCTTTAATCAACTGAGAGGTGGGCCAAGATTGGAACAGTTAATATGCTATCTGGTAACGCACAGGAAAAAGATCAGCTGTTATGTACGAAAACGAAAACATGAAGATGCATACAAGTGCGAGTCACAACAATTTGTTAAACTTATTTCCAACAATCGAACAAATCAAGTGTGAAAAAGTAGCAATTTTGCACAAACGATTGTGAATGTGATTGAAAAAAACCAGAGGTGAGGTTTTAAGAAAGAAGAGAAAAAACAAGAGAATAATGTCGCATTGATTCTAAAAAGTAACATGGCGAGTGTTTTTTTTTTTTTTAAATAAAATAATGAGCACATCAGTTCTTCTTGCACGATTTCAGAAAAAAAAAACCGTATAACGCAAACTTTAATTTAGAGCTGTGGGAAATGATAGGGTGAAAAGAGAAATATATGAAACTGAAGCGAAGAAAATGGCGCGTAAAATCAGAACGCTAAATTTATTGCTTGCATCCAGTTACTTAAAGTTATGATGTATAGTACTTTTATAAGCTTCGATGGAAAATTTCAGTTTTTTATTCTTTTCACAGGACATTTATCGTACATTCTGTAAAACATCTTTTTGCTTTAAAAGGAGATGAATAAAATGGCGTTCATGTGAGAATTTCTGAAACGGTTTCATATTACGTGGTTATTACTATCACTATTACTGTTATTATAAATTCTATTATTATCCTTTAGTTATTTATTTGATTTACATTTTTTTAAAAATTAAAAAGAGTGTTTTTGACAGTATCAAGTTTTCGATTTTTTTTTAAAATGTGGTTTTGTTTTTCCAAATTTGTATGTTATTTAGTTGCGGAACTTCGCAACTGAAAAACTGTTGAACTACGCGGTTTCAAAATTTAAAAGTTAATATTTTGTTGAAATTCCAGACTATCTTTCCTTTAAGGTAATTTTAGCGGCTTGGTAGTCCATGGGGGCCAAGGCATTCTATATCCATTTCAGTTTTCGTCACCGATTGCTCTGGGATGCTAGTCAGATATTACTTTTAGGCTGTCAGACGAACGCGGAACCACTAGGGATTCGTTCGAATGCACTCTAGGTACTCATTTAGTTGACCATCTAAGGCAGCAGTTACCAACCTGTGGTACACAACGTGATAGTTTGTGGTACACGAGAAACAATCAATAATGATGGATATAAAAAATAAATAAATCAAAAGACATCAGGGAAAGTTTTTCCTATAATTCATAAAAATTATTTTAACTATTAATATCATATTCAGTTGATGATTAAAAATCCGGCAATCAATATCGTTTATCTATTAGAGCGCACTTTTAAATTTAGCTGTTTTCAGTCAGTAAATTAAAAAAAAAAAAGAAAAAAAAAACATTCTTCGAAACAATACCAATGATAGAATTAAATATGTTTTATTTAAAAAAATTGATTATGATAAGAGAATAAAAAAAGACTTTTTTAATTTTTATAGTGTTTTCTGTAAAAACCGTTTATTAGTAACGAAATACGGCAAAATAAAGATAGTCTAACAATGTCTTTTTTGAATTTCAATATTGAAAATTCACCAGTGGTGAGTCCCTAAAGGGAGGGGCGATTACCCCTATCGCCCCTCTTTTGTATTTGTCCCTGGCATAGAGTCATGGATTAATACTTTAGATGAATAGCCATAACTGGAATAATTTATATGCGCTTCCAAAATGTTCGAGGTCTCTAATTTGAGTAAAACTTACTGTCGGCGAAGTGGCATAGGAGTTATGCGCTTTCCTCGTTTGTCCAAGTTTGCGGGTTCAAACCCGGTTGCAGTACGTGGATTTTTTAGATACAGAAAATCGCCAGCTCCTATGTTGTATAACCAATGGCATAGAAAACTTGTTGTATTCAATTTGCTCTTATACTCTCAGCAATATTAAAGTTTCAGTGCATTTTCGCATCGCAAGAGCACACGTTTTTTTTCATCTTGTTGAAACATGAAAGAACATGGGCCATCCCAGGCACCCACCGGTTTGCAAATTGTAAAGCGCCAATCGGAAACACCGCCACAAATAACAGCCGATCATCTTGTCTGGTGGTAAAAGAAGTTTGACAGCGGATGGAGAGCTTCCAATATCCATCACACAAATTTCTCCTTCGTCAAAGCCCGTTACAGAAAGGACATTTCTTTTGCTTGTTATGACTTCAAGCAATCATTGAATGCGTTTAAAATTTTCTTTTCCTTGAAAATCATCAGGTCCATTCATGGACCTAAATATTTGGCGTTTTATTACAGGATCTTTCTCGTTAAATTTGTCTTCTTTGAATTACCGCCATCAATTCTTATCCATCTTTTCTTTCAATCTGCAACTAAAATTATCGTCTACCTAAGATTTATGGGCAGAAATCAGCTTTTAATGCAGGTACTAAATCTGAATTTTATGCACTGGTTTTGCCGTAGTTATTTTATGATGTCTTTGGAATTAGAAAGACATCTTTAAATGCTACAGAAAGTTTTTGATTGGTGTCCACACTAAAAAATGAATATTGTTTTTACAGTATAATACAGCTAAATTTATATTAATAAACTGTAAGAATTTGATTTTACAGTAATAAGCTGTAAAATTGCTAACTTTACTGTACAAAACTGTAACATTGCTAATTTTACTGTATAAACTGTAAAACTGCTGATTTTAGTTTATTACCGTGCTTTTTGCAGTTTTAAACTGGAACCTCTGCTGCCATTACTATACTGTTGCTTTTACAGTACAAGATAGCTAAATTTTACAGCAATAAACTGAAATTGCTAACTTTACAGTAAGATATTGTAAAATTGAATGTGTTACAGTTTATTACTGTGCCTTTTGCAGCTTTAAATTGGAACTTTGGCTGCCAGTATTATACTGTAAAAACAACAGTTAATTTTTTGCAGTGTACTGTACAACACTGAGAAAATAATGGCAAAAAAAAACTTATTAAGTATTATTTTATTAAATTAAGAAGTAACATGGTTAGTGAAAAAAGAACTATTATGAACTTCTCTATGCATCATATGAAAACGTATTTAAACAACCTCGCCATTAATATCGAGACATTTTGAACGTATTTCAGTAGCAGAAATCATTTTTTGGAAACAACTAATAGGTAATGAAAGTTCGTCTTCCAATATCCATCACACAAATTGCTCCTTCGTCAAAGCTCGTTACAGAAAGGACATTTCTTTTGCTTGTTATGACTTTAATCAATCATTTAATGCATTTAAAATTTTCTTTTCCTTGAAAATCATCAGGTTCATTGATGGACCCAATACTTGGCGTTTTATTACAGGATCTTTCACGTTAAATTTGTCTTCTTTGGATTACCGCCATCAATTATTATCTATCTTTTCTTTCAATCTGCAACTAACATTATCGTTTGCCTGAGATTTATGTGCAGAAATCTGCGTTTAATGCAGGTACTAAATCTGAATTTTATGCACTGGTTTTGTCGAACATGTTTTATGTTGTCTTTGGAGTTAGAATGACATGTTTTAATGCCTCATTAATTTTAGGACTGTCAATCATATTAACAATTTATATATAGTTCCTCAGTATTTTTATTAATATAAATAATTATCGAGTACATTTTTAAAATTTTTCTTTCTCTTTCTCTCTCTCTTTGTACACATTGCAGCCGATCGTATGCGATCGTTTTGCGATGCTCGTATTGCCTCACAAAGAATAGATTTCAAAAAAAAAAAAAATGTTGAAAAAAAAAAACCGACTTGGGCAATGTTTCTGAGGAGTTGTGTTCGGCATTTGTTTCGCTATTCTGCGAACCGCCTAATGGGCGATATTTGGAATACTAACAATTTATGAATGATTTCGCAGCATCTTAATTAGTAAAAATAATTAACAAAAAGCATGTCTTATGCTTCTATCGTTCTCTCGCTCTCTTTGTTTTCGTTGCAAACTCAAGAGTTTTGAGATGATCGAATTGCCTAACAGAATATAGATTTCAAAAAAGTAAAGGACCTGGGCAATGTTTCGGAGGAGTTGTGTTTTGGTGTTTGTTCAATGCAGCTTATCCAATAGCATATTACCCGTTGCTTTACAAAGCGTTAATGAAACAATGCCAAAAATTACTACTATATCTCGGGACTAGTCATTAGGAAATTACAATGTAGGATATTTAAAACATGGAAGATATTCGTGCCCCTTACTTTACGCCATGCACATTGCACACACTTGTACCATTGGTACAAATTTCATCGGGATTTTCATCATCAGTTCTAAAATCTTTCGAAAGTACCGAAATTTTTTGACATCGGTTGGAACTTTGCAACAGAGTTATAGTAATTAATATGCAAGTTCATCAAATGTAACGAAATTCTAAATAGTATATATTTTCGAAGTAGATGAATTACCGTAAAATTGGGTGTATAGGAACAGCGGGGTCAATCGGAACAAAACTTCTCGACCGTACAAAGAAATTCTTCATAAATATACTATTGGGTATTTTTCACCGTGATTTTTTTTTTCGAAAGGTAAGATCATAGGAAGTAGGAAAAAATTACTTTTGTCAATCTGGCAACGCTACTGGCTTCTAAGGCGGGCTGCACGTGGAATGCTAGAAAACATCACATTTTCATAGACTGCAAAACTTCATATGCAAGAACAAACCTTCTTATATTTAAAAACTCAGAGTGGTATGTTTCAATTATACATGTATCTGAACAACAGAATACCACATTAGAATTTACATTTTTTATAAATTGTGTCATAAAAATGAAGAATTCTGAAAAATGCCATAGGAAAAAAATTTGCGGGGTGAATCGGAACACTTAGTTTTGTTGTTCCAATTCAAACTTATTTGAAGGAAACTGTTTGAAAAATCAAGATTCTAACCCCAATTATTCAAATCAAGACAAGGACAAGGATTTATTACTGTTTATCCCTTCTCGTGAGCAACTAGATCTTAAAATGACAAAAAGTTGTAGATTTCAAAAGTTTTTTCTCCAGGAGACTTCTTTTGACTTAAAATACGAGGGGAAAAGTCACATAGACTTTATGTAGCAAAAGTTCAGCACACAGACAGTGATGAATAAGCGAAAAAATATTTCAGGACAATCCCCGAAACCCAGAAATTTCAAGAAACTAAAGAAAAGGCAGAGTTCATCCCAGGAGATGTTATGAAAAAAAATAAGCCAAGTCACAATTGCTAGTTTTAAGGACAAGTACATATTTGTGGACGACATGAGTGACTTCCATTCATGTTAAATCTTTGTATTTCAATTCAAAAACATTTCTTAAAATTACTTTTCATTTTTCATAAGTTCAAAATTATTTTGAATTTTGACGAATTATAAACGTTTACTGGTATTGAAATTATACATTTATTTAACAGTAATTATCTGTTCTTATTCTCCCCCATCAATATTACTCATGTTTATGAGACCTATTACAGGTTAAATTGAAAAAAAATAAAAATTTAGCCAGGTGTTCCGATTGACCCCTATCTGCGGGGTGAATAGGAACACCTATAAAATGCTATGTATATGAATAAAAACTGTTCAATATGTTTTGTACTTGCTCGGAATATCAAGAACAAACCAAGACCGAAGTTTTTACCCAAAAATTTAAATTAAAAAAAAATCTTTTAATTACTTTTTTTACAGTCAAAGCTGAAAAGTGTTCCGATTAACCCCATTTTACGGTACTTTGTAAATTCTTATCAATTTTGTAGGTGCAGTCAATTTTATGACCGCCAGTAACTTTGGTAATTTAAGTTTAAAAAGATGAAGCATTGAATTCATTTTGCGGTTCTATATTATCTTTCAACACATCTGTTGAGGAAATGCTATTCAAAGTATCTGTTTCTTTGCGTAAAGTGCTTTGGCTTCGATTTTGGTGATTCCGAACTGAGTGGCATCACTCTCCAAGGGCCCACTGTACCTATCAGTTATGATTTAACTAGATTAGGGTCCTCGAAGTGGTACAGCCCCTACCTCTATCGGGCCCAAGAACGTCTGGTGAGACCATGCCCAGCCTCACTCTTTATTTAACACAATTTTTAAAGTTACATTAAAGATATTAACAACACAAAAAATAAGAATGTAGATAGATACAGACAGTTGTAGTTGAAGTGAAATCAACATGCAAGTACAATATGCCACAGGGCAGTGTTACAAATAAGTTTGTAAAATCCAAAAAGTGCAGGCGTACGTGATAGTTACACGTGATAGTATACGTGATAGTTACATAAACTCAAATGGAGTTGATGATATCACAAGCATACATTGGCATGCTTACAAAAGCTTAAGTGAGAGTATGTACAAAACACAATATTTTAGAACAAAATACATAGAGTAGAAACACAAACAATACTTAGATAACAATAAGAAAAGAAGAGCTGTATTAAGTTTGAAATAGCTACCCCTAGGTTGATAGGAAATGGAAGAGCTGGATAAGAAGTTTTGTGCAATGTTGAATTGGGATTGCCTGGAACAAACCTTGATGTTTTGAAATTGATCGTGGACATCTAATATGAAACTGGGATGTGAGCGAGCAATCGAAAATATAATGAAAGGCATCTCCTATAGCTCCACATGTACAATTTGGGGAGTCAATAATATTAAAACGGGATAAATATTCTGAAAAGGGGCGGTGGCTAGTCAAAAAGATGGTATGACAGCGGTGTGAAACCCGCGGAGAGGGTCTAATGATAGGAACACCACATGTACTCCACGACCCGTCTCCGGGTTGTTCCATCGATACTGCCAATCCAACTGGCGATAAAGCAAAGAGATGAGGTCTTAACTGAGTGGCGATGGGAAAGCCATCTAAACTTCGGGAGAGTATGTTTTGCCATCTAATAATTATTTTTCACTCTCCTTTTCGTCATATTTGCAAATGCCTTTATTTCTCGCTAATTAATTCACTGTCAAAAAAAATTCCAAAACGTCACAGACAATTTTCGTCTAACTTTCCGGGGTTCTACAGGTTTTGACCATTTTCCTGGGAGAATCAAGTGTCTCCACAAAAGAGCTTCCGAAATTGTTGTATGTTGCATAAATCTGACTTTTCGCTGCTGAGAAAACTATGTTTAACTACCAGTCTCAAAATGAATTATGCGTTTCGATTAAGTATTTCACTTTAGGCGCAATGCCATGTACAGTCGGAATTTCTTAGGTAAAACCAGTCGCGAATTTACGCATGCGTCTGGGCGTCTCTGATATTGCCAAAATACGGATGATAGATAAGATAAGAAGAAGAAGAATGAAAAGCATTTTGAACAGTATCAAACAACGTAGAACAATGTTAATTTCAAATACATAGTTAAGTTGAATATGTCGAAAGGATACAAAAAAAAAGTGCAAGTTTTAAATTGAAAACTTTGGAAATTTCCCACTCACAACCTATCATCCATTTTTTAAGAGGAATGGTTCGCGATTTCTAGGCGCAGTTTTCACAGACGGACAGTACGTACTCTTTTGTTTGTCTGTTTGTTTATAGCTATTTGGTTATATTGCTCTTCCATTCTTCCTTTCGGGGGTTTCTTGTACATAATGTAAATATTGGATGGATATGAAAAGTCCCTTTTTCCCTAAAACTTCTTCCCTTCTACCCTTGTCTTCTCTCACGCCTCTCCTTCACGCACCCCTCTTGAGCCAACTTTACTTATCTTTCAGCTCGGGAAAAAAGTAACAGCCTTCCCAATTTTTATGCAATAGTAGTAGCAGTAGTAGCGCGATTACGGTCCATCTTGATTTGCAGAAACGTTGCTGGAGGCAAAGTGCAGTCCGTGGGCACTATACTTGACAGCAACTTAAGTTTACACTGACGTCACTACGCGCGAAAGAAAAATGCAGTTAACAGAAACCTTCTTGGTGAATTAGAGGAGATCGCCAACTGTGTGTAAACTCTTGGCTGCCGCGTTCGATTCAAATGGATGTACGCTTCCGCGCTACTCCGTTTGTAAATTAAAAACATCAAGAAGAAAAAAAATACGAATATTATGCAAAAAAAAGAAAAAAAAAGGCTACATATGCGCAAATGAAACATCTAATCCGATTTCTAAAGGGAAGGATCTAATTTCACTCGAAATTCGGACACCGCGCAAGGAACTACTTCCCTTTGCTTGGTCTCAGCTTATTTCTCTATAGTCAAGAAAGGTTGCAGCCGATTGTAGCACTGCTAGAATTGCAGGCAAATAAGCGATTCCCCAAGTAGCACGCTTCGTTTTTTAAAGGTTGTAAAATGCTTATTAATGTTGTAACGACCGCTTGAAAACGTTTATAAAACGTTTAAAGATTATTTGTGCTACCTGTGTCGTTGTTTACTTATAATCCTTTTTGGCATTATTTGCTACAAAACATTTTTTCCTGATGAATCAGGATAGGTGCCAAATGCTTAAGAGGAGCAAATCTAAGGTTTCTTATGAAGTTCCTGATTCATTCCAAAAACAAGGCTTGCTTTTGTTCAGAAAGGTTACTGACTGAAAGGCTACTACGCGGGAAACTTTTCCTATATTTGCCAGATATGTTTCTGACAGAACTATGCACTTAGCTCCCCATTCTTTTCCAGGAACGTTTCTGAATCTTCTTTACAGTGTTGTTTCAAAATGTACTCTCTGTGCATGGTAAAAAGAGAGAAATAATTTGAAATTTGTTGGAATTTGAGTGCGAAATTTAAAAATAAAACAAGAAATGCCTGATTTACTTCTAAATTAGTATAGAGACAAATTTTTTAGTTTGGTAATGAGCAATTTATTTTTAAAAAGAAATAAAAAATGGGGGCGTGCACGAAATGTGTTTCATACCAGAAAAATATCTTTTATGAAAATTTGGGTAGAGCTCGAAAAGTCTTTTATCCCTCCTGCAAAATATTTTTAAGTGGATTAATTTTGTTTTGGCATTAAACATTTTATACATTGTAAAAGAGAAAGTCCACAAGTTTACTGCACTTTCTTTAAAATACGTTTTGAAATGTCTCTAAAAATAGAGAAATAACATAAGACCAAGCTGCCGAAACTGCACGAAAAATAAAAGAATTGGAAGAAAAAATGATCTCGCGAGCTAAAGTGTAACCAGAGAAATCAAACTTCTTAGAAAAAAAATTTAAAAGGAAAGAAATGATCCGGGAAAGTGGAACTATTGGTTTCATTCACTGTATTGAGTTGCGGAAATCTTTCACTTTCTTTCTAAAAATGATTAATGGTTTTACTCGTTTTGGGAGAAAGAATTTAATGGGTTCAATGCCGGAAGTACGTCACGAAACAAACACTTAAAAACTTATTAAATAATTTTAACTCTTAAAAAGATGGAAAATATTATAGGGAGAGATTTAATTATCATAAGTTATAATAATTTGGTACTTTAAGAGTTTGGTGAACTGCAAAAGCACTTATTTTCGCGAAGCTTTAATTTACACGATTTTCGCAAGACCAGTAGTAATAATAGCGAAAATTTAAACTTCGCGAAATACTTTTTCGCTGTGAATTTCTCAGCTTTCGATTTTGTTCGCATAATATTCGCGAAATTTTCAGTTCGCGAAATCTCCAAGGTCTTCATTTTTGAGAAAATTATCACTCGCTAATTGTACTACTGTAAATGCTTTAACAGTAACACATTTCTGGGTAACTTTGGGATTTCGTCAGCTTCCACCAAATTAGTGTGAAAATCAAGTTTCTTTGCAAAAATTATTTCCTGAATTCTTGCAGGTTAAATGAATACATATTTCTCACTGCTGGGAAATAAATCTGTGTCATTTGACTTCATTACTTATAACTAGACTCTCAGGCTGTTGTAGTAAATCGTAATTTTTAAAAATGTAATTTATTCCAGTAGCGAAATAAAACAGGATTTAAGAGGAACTTATGATCCCATTTATGGGTAGTATAAACAATTTCCTTCATCGGTAAATGGACTATTTTTTTAATTGATGCCAGTAAGTTTCACTGTTGAAGCTTTTCTGCAAAAAAATGAATGTTGTTTTTACAGTGTAATACAGCTAATTTTATAGTAAGAAACTGTAAAAATTTCTAATTGTATAGTAATATATACTGTAAAATACCTAATTTTACAGTACTAAACTGAAAAATCACTAATTTTACAGTACTAAACTGTAAAATTACTAATTTTGCAGCTTATTATCGTGCATTTTTCAGTTTTAAACTGAAACCTCGGCTGCCAGTGATATACTGTTGCTTTTCCAGCATAATACTGCTAAACTTCAAGGCAATAAACTGAAATTTCTAACCTAACAGTAATAAACTAAAATTGCTAGTTTTACATTTTTTCTGTACATTTTACAGTTTTAAATTGGAACCTCGGCTGCCAGTAGTATATTGTAAAAACAACTGTTCATTTTTTTCAGTGTGTGAGCTTTCTGAAATCGTCAATTCCTCTTCTTCTCCTTAATATTATTATTAATGCTGAGTGTTTCATGTATTGAGGCATAATTTTAAACATTCAATTTATTAGATTTTATTTATTTTATTTATTTGTGTGTTACTCAGTATGAGTAAAAATTTAAACCAGATAGACTGAAACTTACACTGAATCGTAACGTTCAGAAGCACGAAATAATCAACTCTACAGCAGAAGAGAAACAAAAATGTTTTAAAATCCAGCTAAAATCCTTGATAAAATCATCTTTGAATTGACGGAAAAAAATGCGCCCCTTTTTAAAACTTATTTTCGATATGCCCTAACATATTGTTTTTAAAGTGAAAACTTACTTTATTTTCTGAAAGTATGCAGAACGTATATATTTTATGTGTCATATCCATTTTGCAGCAAATAGGGTAGGTAAGTTCAAAGCGAATGTGTTAACTTTGTTAATTTGAAAAAAATTTATGTTTACGTTTCATGATATTGTTAGCATTCATAAATTCTATGTAATGGTATTCGCTGTTTATATTCAAAAGAACAAATTCAAGTAAATACATCTTTAAATATAAAAACAAATAAATTACTTAACCTTTCCTGTTATTCCATTGGTGTGTATCAGTCACTTGTCAAAAAAACCCTACTTGGCTTTATCTGTGTGCAATAACTTTTTTAGCCAAATACAAAATTTTAACTCAAACAGAAATTAAGCAATTTTTTAGTCAGAAATTAAGCAGAAAACAGCAATTTTATTCACTTAGCTGCTTAATGAAAAAAAAAGAGAGAATTTGAGAGTTGGTTTTTGTTCAGTTTTTCCCCAAGTAAGGTCTTATAAAGTAAGGCATAAGGCAATATGTTCTTTTGAAAAAAATAAAATTAAAGCATGAAATATGGAATGATGTATAAACTTCTTATAGTAAGGAAAGAGAGAATGTAGAGACAATATTAACTAAAAACCTTTTTTAAAATTAATTTAAACTAAACTACTCTTATAAATTAATTGACGGGCTCGGGAGATGAAGGAGACATGTGACGAAACAAAAATTTTAAGTTGAAGTTTTATTGTTGCAGTTGTTGGACCTTTCTTGTTTTCTGGTTTTGTATTTAGTGTGCGTATGAAGTTAAATAATGACATCTACTTTTTGATGTAGCAAGTTTTATTTTCTTACCAGCATCCATTGCTTACCATTGTCCAGAGTGTTCATGTGTCAAAATGCAACATTGCCCGTTCATCCTCCAAACCCTTCAATTGTCATGTAATATATATTTCTCTTAGTAGTGAGAGAATTTGCAAAATAAGAGTAAAACTAAAATTCTTTTGTAACATCCTATTTAAGCTAATTAATTACTAAACTTAGTTAACGACAAAAATATTAATCCAACTCAACTGTGAAAATCGATTCCCACTTTTCTTTTCCCGTTTTTAATTCAGAGGCACGGAAAGTATTAATGAAAATAAATTAAGTATTTATTCAATCTGAATGTTGCGGCACCTCAGGGCCCGGCAAGTGATAATTAAGTAAATATTTTTGCAGTTAGAAAATTTTTTGTCATGCAAATATTTGAGCTGCATTTGATGGAATTCAATTCTTATTATTATTGCAGAACATTTTCCTCTGGAACACATTTAAACTTATTAAAAGCATATATCTCAGTTTTTTTCATTAGTTTAGTTAATTTTAAGCACATTGACTGTATTTTATGATATTCATATGTTGAATATACTGAAAATTTAAATTATTTATCAGGAATAAAACATGCAGTCAATAGTTTATGCATACATTGTATTTGAAGTAAATATGTTGCTTTGAGAAAGATGCAAAAAGGGGGATTTGAATTTTTCAAACACTACATCTGAATGTTTGTTAATTAAATACAGAATATCAAACTGTAAATCCTAAAATACAAATAGTAAGCAGCTTTCCTTTCTCAGCTATCTTCCACCTTACCCTTTTTTTGCACTGCACAAAATAAACCGTTGTTTTTACAGTATAATACTGGCAGCAAAGGTTGCAGGTTAAAACTGTAAAATGCGCAGTAATAAACTGCAAGCATTATACTGTAAAAACATCTATTTTTTACACTGTGTGTGTATAAGTGCTGGTGTATGTTAGAATTTTTACAAGTTTCGTGCATTTTACTCCTCCATTAAACTTTACTTTCAAGCTTTTAACATATAACTAGTGATTGCAATTCCAGGTCAAAAGCGTAAAACCGGTATTTAAAATTTCTCAAAAAAAAAAAAAAAAAGTTCGCTATACTTGTATTAGCCGCTATCAGAAGTTGGTATTCGGACCTTGTCTTACCTTCTTCACATATCTGGCACTGCTCAAAACAAACGTATAAGGAATAAAAATTTAGAGAGGCTTGAGATTAGAAGAAAAATTTCGTAGAGTATTCATTGATGAGCAAAAAATATTGTTTTACTCGAATAACTTTCGCAGAACGAACATAACTATTTTAGAGATACATAGAAAGACATAAGTCTTTAAACTTCCTTTGCATTCTTCTTTGAAGGGGGCTAATTGGAGGTGGTGTTAAAGGGGCTGTATTGGAGCTTAGCCCTCTAAAGCTCCCCCACCCCCAATTCCGCTCATGGGGTATAACGTTTCGGAAAACATTTATAAGGCCACTTTTTTCAAATGCTTTCGATTAAAAACCATTTAAGGCTCTAAACGCATAGAAACTAAGCACTATTTAAAGTTACAAAAAGGTCAACATTTTGAAACTAATTTTAAGTCAATTTTCTACAAGGAACATTATTTTTCTCTGCTATATCACCACTGCAATTAAAAAAAACTTTTTTAATGTGTTTTTTCGATTTGTCTTATAAAACACTGACATTAGTTTGGTTGGCAAAGAAAAGCACTGTTCTTTGCAAAGAGATTCAAAATCTTGTTTGTCTTTTTTCCAGACCCAAACTTAGTAAAGTATTTACATTAGTTAGGTTGGCAAAGAGAAACATTGCTCTTTGCAAGGAGATTCAAAATCTTGTTTGTCTTTCTTCCAGACCCAAGCTTTGCAAAGCAATGACATTAGTTTGGTCGGCAAAGAAGAACCTGGTTCTGTGCAAAGAGCTGCAAAATCTTGCTTGTTTTTCTTCATGCCCTAAACTTTACAAAATATTGACATTTGTTTGGTTGACAAAAGATAACATTGTTCTTTGTAAAGAGCTGCAATATCTTGCTTGTTTTTCTTCCAGCCCCAAACTTAACAAATCATTGACATTACCCAAGTAGCATCAACTCATCGGATTTTCCTCGGCCGATCATCGAACTCCTCATAAACTGATCCGTAACGCACGATGACATCGTTCCGATCAGTATCCGAGCGCGGTTTTCGATGAGCTACTTTTCATCGGAAAGTGATATCATTCCGATCAACTTTCCCGATGAAAATAAGCCGAGCTATATTCCATTGGAAAACAATATCCTTCCAATCAAATTTCCCGATGAAAATTAGCCGAGCTATATTCCATCAGAAAACGATATCCTTCCGATCAAATTTCCCGATGAAAATATGCCGAGCTGTAATCTATTGGGAAACAATATCGGTTCGATCAAATTTCCCGATGAAAATATGCCAAGCTACAGAAAATTGGAAGGTACGGGGGTCTCTGATGTGCTAAATACTAAATGCTAAATGCCAAGCTACAGATTTCATCGGAAGAGGTCGTAATGATCAAATTTTCTGATGAAAAGTTTCCCAATCTCAAATTTTTATTAAATATGCAGTGTTGGTCTCATTAATCGTAGACTTGGTGGCGTGGTGGTAGAGCGTTGGCTTTCCACGCCGATAACCCGAGTTCGATTCTAGAGTTGGCCAGTTGCACCTGGTTGGGGGATCGCACTACGTCTGCAAAAGGTTGTGCCTCAACTGCAGCCCCATTAGAAAGAAAAAGAAAATGATCCAAAATTCATCGCCACGGAACTAAACTGCTCGTATATTGCTCCAACTCTCATCGTATTTCGAGCAAACTTTCATCGAATTTTGCTGCTCGGATTCTGTTTGGCCGATGAGACATATTGGAGCAATTCCCGATGAGAACTCATCGGAATCCGATCATCGGCCGATGATAATTTTATCGGGTTTCGATGAACGGTCGATCATCGGCCGATGATAATTTTATCGGGTTTCGATGAACGGTCGATCATCGGCCGATGATAATTTTATCGGGTTTCGATGAACGGTCGATCATCGGCCGATGAGATTGTGCTGCTTGGGTAGTTTGGTTGGCAAAGAAAAACATTGTTCTTTGTAAAGAGCTGCAATATCTTGCTTGTTTTTCTTCCAGCCACAAACTTAATAAATCATTGACATTTGTTTGGTTGGTAAAGAAGAACGTTGTTCTTTGCAAAGAGCTGAAAAATCCTGCTTATTTTTCTTCCAGTCCCAAATTTTACAAATATTATATACTCTGCTAATAAAATGAGAAAATATTAAAATATTCTTGTAATTTTCTTGTGAAATGCTAACATTTTTAATGTTTGCTCTCTGAAAAAAAAAAAAAAAACGCCCACAAATCCATTTCGTTTTTGTTTTCTTTAAAAAAAAACATTTACCAATTACTGTTTTTCGAGCCTTTCTTAAATAATGTTAAATAAAAAACTGAGAGAAATTCAAACCCTACTCTAAAGACAATGAAAAGCACAGCGATTACTCAACCGCAAACGGTAGGAAAAAAATCGGATTTCAAACTGATCTTTAAACTTCTTTCTGGTGTGCAGAACATAAAGACGATATAAAATAAAATTCAAAACGAAAGGCCTATCGTTAGTTACGCGAACTTCCATTAATCAAAGTGTGATAAATGGATTATTTTATTCCTTAGAATACAATCTCTCTCTCTTCTTTCTATAAATAGTGAAAAATTCTGCTCTGTTTTCTTTAAGGCTCTTAGTAAATAACACCTTCTGAAGACAAAGTTCAAGAACGATTAATGATCTAAAAAAATTGCTTTTTGCGTTTTTGTTTATTTTCTATGCTGTTGTTTATATGCATTTGAGTTTATTTTGTTTTAGGTTTATTTTTAGAATTTAAAAACACTATTTTTTTAAGAATGAATGCTAGCTTTAAAACTTTTTGTAACTACTTTTTTTGCAAACGTGAAACTTCTAAGTTTTTGAAAATAATTGAGCAATAGAAAAACTAAAGTGATTAATTAAATTTCAGAGCTTAAATTTCAGCAGCAAAGACAAATAAAGAAAGTCCTCAAACTCTTGTATATAAGTGATCAAAAATTTTATTCACACGTAAGTTTCTCATGTGGAAATAGGTATAAGTGTTCGTACCCTTACTTATACAAGATGATTAAATTCAAGTTGCTGCTCTGCGTATGGCTTTGGTAGAAATCGCTAACAGCTATTAAAAGAGCATTCTTCCATCGAGCCATGGGTAACTATTAAGAGCTACCCTCTGTAAAAAATGAATGCTGTTTTTACAGTATAGTACAGCTAATTTCATAATAATAAACTGTAAAAATTGCCAATTTTACAGTAATACACAGTAAAATTTCTAATTTTGCAGTACTAAACTGTGAAATAGCTACTTTTATGGGAATAAACTGTAAAATCGCTAATTTTACAGTTTATTACCGTGCATTTTGCAGTTTTAAACTGGAACCTCGGCTGCCAGTATTTTACTATTGCTTTTACAGTAAAATGCAGCTAAGTTTTACTGCAATAAACTGTAAAATTGCTAACTTTACGGTAAGAAATTGTAAAATTGCTAGTTTTACAGTTTACTACTGCGCATATTACAGTTTAAAAAAAAATGGAAACACGGCTGCTAGTATTATACTGTAAAAACAACTGTTCAATTTTTGCAATGCATATCTTTTATTATTAATGCTAAAATTGAAGCTGTTCTTTTAATTTATTCGTTGATAATAGGACACTTTATACAAGATGATTAAATTCAAGTTGTTACTGTGCATATGGCTTTGGTAGAAATCGCTAAAAGCGATTAAAAGAGCATTCTTCCATCGAGCCATGGGTAACTATTAAAAGCTATATCTTTTGTTATTAATGATAAAATTGAAGCTGTTCTTCAATGCCTGTTTTTAATTTATTCATTGATAAATGGATAACGAAAACAGGCCCAGAGGAGAATATCACTGTGGTGTCGTGGATATTAAGTTTTCAAATGCTCTTGCCAAGTCTGGATCTAATATTCCTCAACCAGATTCTTCTATTAGCTATTATGCATTCAAAAGAGTCCTCGTGGTTTAATTAAAAATCGTGCTGGCGTAATATCATTTCCAACTTAGTAAAGGAGAAAAACTGGGGCCCCATGTTGGTATGTCTCATTTCATGGGATTTGCACAGTCTCAATGTAAAAAAGGAATGTTGTTTTTACAGTATAATACAGCTAATTTTACAGTAATAAACTGTAAAAATTGCTTTTGCAGTAATAAACTGTGAAATTGCCAAGTTTACAGTACTAAACTGTAATATTGCTAATTTTACAGTAATAAACTGTAAAATTGTTAATTTTAAAGGTTAGTATTATGCGTTTTACAACAGCAGAGGCTCCAGTTTAAAACTGTCAGTTGTATTTTACTGTTGTTTTTGTAGTATAATACAGCTAAATTTTACGGCAATTAACCGTGAAATTGCTTACTTTACAGTACGAAACTGTAAAATTGTTACTTTTACAGTTTGTTACTGTGCATTTTACAGTTTTAAATTGGAACCTCGACTGCCAGAATTATACTGTAAAAACAATAGTTCATTTTTTGCAGTGCTGTTTATGTTGCAAAACTTAGAATAAAAACTTAATGAGACTGTTTTAGGAAACAACAATCTGGAGTGGGAGTGGAAGCTTCAACTTTCTCTCAATGCTTAACTGTCTCCGACATGAGTAATGAATACTTGAGTTTGTCGAAAAAAAGGCCCTGAATAAATTACGAGTCTTTCAAAATACTGAAATAAATGTTATGCAGTACACTGCAAAAAATGAACTGTTGATTTTACAGTATAATACTTGAAGTAGAGGCTTTAATTTAAAACTAAAATGCACAGTAATAAACTGTAAAACTAACAATTTTACCGTTCCTTACTGTTAGCTGTATTATACTTTAAACATAACAGTATAATACTGGCAGCAGAGGTTCCAGTTTGAAACTGTAAGATGCACTGTAATAAACTGTTAAATTAGCAATTTTGCAGTTTATTACTAGAAAATTAGCAATTTTACAGTTTAGTACAGTAGAAGTAGTTTTTTTTTAATACTGTAAAGCTAACAATTTTTAGAGCATTTTACTATAAAATTTGCTGTATTATACTGTAAAAACAACATTCATTTTTTACAGTGTATATTCTTCTGAGTTCTGTTATTTGAGATAATTTTTACTTGAAGTTCTACCGTAGGTTACTTTTACCACAACGTTATTCGCCATCATATTTGCCAGAGGTAAACAATGAGCTTTTTTAAAATTTCACTGTAAAATGGGTTAATTTTCGAACTCTAATTATCCATGTAATGTAGCTACTGTCTTATCTTCTGAAATAAAACCTTTCGTGTATTTGTATGCATAAGGTCTTCTTTGATCTTACTAAAATTAGGGCGATAGGTAAAATAACAATAAGGGGAAGAATGACAAGACGCATTTTGAGCCGTATCAAACAACGCAGAACTATGTTAATTTCAAACACATAGTTCAGTTGAATATGTCAAAAGGACAGCAAAAATGCAGTTTTAAATTGAAAACTTCGGAAAGTTCCCACTCACAACCCATCATCCCTATTTTAAGTGGAATGGTTCGCGAGTGCTAGGCGCGGCTTTCACGGACGGACAGTAGTAAAGATTCTCCAGATAAATTGTTGACTGCTGACTGCTGCTTTTGAAGCAAATTTTGGTTCCCCGATTCCTGTCAACATGAAGTGCTCCGTAATTCTTCCTATTGCGAATTCTACTGAAGTTTATGCAAAGTGCTTAAAAAAGTTCATTTTTTGTCTGACTAGTGTTACAAACACTGAAACTTTCACTTTTTAATATGCTGAACTCTAGAATATATTTTCTTTATTCTCATAACTGATGATGCTTTTTGCTTTCAGAAATCTGATAGTTTTATTAAATAAGCTATTAATTCTCAAAATTGTAAGACGGTTATCTTTCGACAGGAAACGTTTATTCACTAACGTTAATCATAAATGAAACATCAATAGGCAAAGGAACAGATTACCTCCATAGTGTGAGCTTTTATAAGATTCCCTCGATTAAAGTAAAGCGGTGAGGAAAACCGATTTGATGCGCCAAAATATAAAAATTCTCTTCTTTCTATCGGAACATAAATGAATTTGTCAAAGGTCAAACGTTTTATTATCAGAACCATACTTAAACAGGATATTGTTGCATTTTTTTCTGCACCATACTGTAAACATTTCTCCTCTTTCAATCCAAACAAAACTTAGGTCGTCCAAGATCAAACGTCTTATTATCACAGTCATACAATATTGAATGTATTTTTTAGGGTATGATACGCATCGTTATTTACAATATAAAAATTAGTATAGCAGAACGTACAGAAATATGTTTATGTTGTGCAGTTTAGAAATTTATTTCCAGTAACTGGTTATGGGCTAAAATCAAGACACTGCATTTACTCTAGTATACATCTGCACAATGCCGTCCTTCCATTCAACCCTAGAATGCTTTGAATTTGCATTTATTTTGTAAAACTACAGTTATAGACAGTTGCCCTGATCATGGAGTTCTACAACTATAAGTACAAGTATAAAGTTGGAAAACTCTAAAATATATGCTGTTGGTTGGTTAAAATTATGGTTGAAAAAATGTTGGTTAAAATTATTTCAGCTTGTGTTTTTGTTTTATGATAATCTGAAATTATTTGGATATATGTCTAAGTTTCCCCATACTGAAAGTCTGCATATTAATTAAAACTCTTATTTAACGGTTTTGTTTTCTTGACAGTGTATTTCTTTCTAGTAGTTGTAGTTGGCCATATCATAAGATACTTTCTTAAAAAGGAGATGCGAACAATTTGAACTCAATGAAATAAACTTCATAATTCAATAAAATTAACCTGCAATCAGATGAAATTTAAAAACAAGCAGAAATGCAGGACGTGATATCACTCAGTATTAATTTCGTACATGAAAAAGTACAGTAAGTTGTGCTAACAAAAGGATAAAGCTTTATAATAAACATAAAAATGTCTTTAAATTATTTGTACTAAATCATGATGTTTCTCAGCAAGCTTTTTTCTTTATATACCTCAGCATGCTTTTTTCTTTTCCCCTTATATATGTCCCCAGAGCTGAAATAAGAGAATGTTACTCACATTTCTGCACAACAATTCAATCCCAGGAGAAAACATTTTTTTACCCTGAAAAATCCTGTCTTACACACGTTTTTTCATGCTGTGCGAGAAAGAGTCCAAATGTGAAAACATGGTTTTGTCCCTCCGAGAAATAACTTGTTTTGACTTCTTTAAGAAACATAATCTTCTCAGCAGGAGGAGACGACGGAAGGAGAGCTTTTATTACTGTTATAACGTTTCATCGAAAAACATTGCGAGAAAAAATAATAAATATGAACTACCTGCTTATATATGTTTGTATATATGTGTAGTATATACAGGGTGTCCACTCCAATCGTGGACCAATAGCTAATTTCTAAACCGTTAGAGATAAGCATATAGTTTATTTAGGAAAAAATCTCTAAATTACGAATGGAATTTTGAGTCTATTCAATGTTTTTCAAAAAATCAAATTTTGAAAGAGTTACGAAATTTAAATTTTTATACAGCCCCCCAGTCCTATCAATCATATTTAGTAAAACATTCTTGACACTGTAACGTTTAAAACTAAAAAAAAATCACTCTTCTACCACAAAAATTGACCGAGTTATGACGTTTTGAAAAATCAAGATTTTGCATTGTTTCATGACGTCATCGAGAGATCGCTTAAGGGACCGTATGCGAAATCCTTCAAAATCATGATTTTTCAAAACGTCATAACTCGGTCAATTTTTGTCGTAGAAGAGGGATTTTTTTTTAGTTTTAAACGTTAAGTGTCAAGAATGTTTTACTAAATATGATTGATAGGACTGGGGGGCTGTATAAAAATTTAAATTTCGTAACTCTTTCAAAATTTGATTTTTTGAAAAACATTGAATAGACTCAAAATTCCATTCGTAATTTAGAGATTTTTTCCTAAATAAACTATATGCTTATCTCTAACGGTTTAGAAATTAGCTATTGGTCCACGATTGGAGTGGACACCCTGTATATCAGGCACTTGCCGTGAAGGAATACACAGGGTAGGCAGATGATATGATGTGTGGAATAATACATATGTTGAAAAACGCATATACTATTAACCGTATTCAAACAGTATGAATATGAATGATATTTACGTAGTCCGAGATTTGCGTAGTAGATAAAGGATCTGCCTAATCTTAGTCTCCAGAAAAGTTAAATGCAAGTAAAATATATTTTTCTAACATTTTATTTGCAGTCCATGTGCTTCGGAGTTGCAAGGAATATCTTTTTCAATACAACGAAGTTTGAGTTTTAGGATTAAGTCTAGTGAAAAGTCAAGGTAAAATCCAGAAATATAATGAATGACATATTTACACACAACGTTAGAAAATATTTTTTATAATTTCGTGTGTGTGAGTGTGTGAACTTTTTTTAACCCATTTATGCCCAAGTTTTTTTTAACAATTTTTTTGCAATTTTTATCTGCTTAAAACTCGTACTTGGAATGGTTTACATACATTTTAGGCTTAAAATAGTGCGCCGTTGCCACATTTATTAAGTTATTTAACGTCCTGTTTGTAGGATATTTCACAGATATGGGAGCAAAATACGACTCTACTTGACTTTATTTTTGCAAAGTAACATTACAGAAGGCATCTGTGATCAATTTTAAGCAAACAATTTTAAAATAGTGAAGTTTTATGAAAAATAAGTTCGCAAAAAAAAACTTACTTTCTATGGCTAACCATGCTGGATCGTTGCTTGACTGATTTGTCTGAAAATAGCTGTCAATAAATAAACTCTGATGTCCAAATAGTGTCTCTAACTGGTTTTCTCAAGAAGAAGGACTATTTAACTAGTGAAAAACAGCTTTAGTAAAATGATATACCCATTACAGGTTATTGTATGCAGTAACTAACAAGCGTCCCATTTTTAGGCTACTGGGCAATTCCACGGTAACTTACGTTACATTTCGACCAACTCTTATGCAGTTAGCTCCTTAGTACAGACAAATATTGTTATAAAAACCTTGTACAAAAGCATTCAGTGAAAATGACAGTCAAAAGCAAAATTAAAATGCAAAAATATTCGATGCACTTAAATTTTACAAAATTTAGCAGTCAAAAATAAGGCAGTAACTTACGTTACACAAAAAGTGAAAGGCATAATATAAAAATTGGTTCTAAGGCAAATTTCTGCTCTATTACAGCTGTTTTCTTTTTTGAAGTATAATTTATCAGTTTCTTATAATATTTAAGAATTAATTTTCGTAAATTTAAAATTTTATTTTAAAAATTGAATTTTATGGGAATTTTTAACTGGGTAACTTACGTTACAGTAACTTACGTTACAGTAACTTACGTTACAAAATTCACTTACAAGCATATCTTTATTACAAAAATTAATGAATGAAAATTACAGCTTAGTTTAGATCAAAATACTGAAAATTAACAATTATGAGTTAAATTTACAGAAATTCAATGCCAAACTCAATGATCAATCAAAAATATTACAAAACATAAGACTTTTAAATGCATACTGACCGCTGGTATTAACAAGTTCAGGTAATTCTATTTTCGAATCATGTTTTCTCTTATAATAAATTTCCTCTGTTGTTTCTGGCCATTTCTAATTGGTACCAACAGCAGTCATTACTATTACTTTAAACTCGTTTTCTTCAATAATCGTCACAACTCAAGGATACAATGTATTTTCGTACTTCACCACACACCAGTCACCAGCTTTTATCTCTGTTTTTTCTTCTTGTTCCTTAAAATACTAACTAAACGAAACCCTACATTTTGTTCATTTCTGGTTCTTAAATGGTCATTGTCAATGTGCGGATCTTCAGAAAATATTTTTGATTTTTGATACATTTTGCTTTTTCTAACATATTTCAATACTATCAAGAGTGACTTTTATTCAAGAATCTGTAATATCCACATGACTTTTGAGTCAATCCATGTCAAATCACCCAGGAAAACGGGATTTTGTAACCCATGTCCTTGGATTTTGATAAAACTTGGTGTATTTAATACTTTTATGGTGGTAAGTAACCATATGAATTCTTTTGCCCATATGTGATCTGGTTTTTGTTTTACAGGCCGTCAAACTTTTCAAAAAATTGCATTTTCTGTCAACCGCTAAGCCTAATCGGCATGTATACGTATCTCTTCAGTAAATTGTGACGGGTGCAGAAATCTTTCAATATTTCCAAAAATTCTCAGATATGTTACTGAAAGTATGAGGATTTAATAAAAAAATACTTGAAATTTATATAATATAATTTTGTTTGAATAAAATTTGAATAAACTACGACAAGCATTTTTTTTCTTGTGCAAAACATGAGTTTACTTAAGTGGCATTTCACGAAAAGGCGGAGGTCCTATTCAATAATGGAAGCATTCGAAATGAGCCTGAAGGTGTGTTCTATCATTGCAAAGAATAAAATTAGTGGTTTTTTTCGTTTTCTTGTTGCTGTTGCACAATATACACATTTCAGTATCAAAATTTTTGAAAAAAAGTTCTAGTCATTTTCCTAACCTAAATTTCACTGAAAAGCAAACATACCTTTATTTTTAAGTGTATTTACAGCCCTATTATGCTACTTAAAAATCATCTTAATCCCTTATTAAGCAGAAAGAAAAGTGAGAAATAATTTATGACTCCCAAATTCAGTTGTTAAGTTCAGAAAAATATCAGATGTAGAAAAAAGATGTGCAAAACATGAATTCACTTTAGTAGCTTTTTATGAAGAGGCGGAGGTCATATTCAATATTAGAAGCATTCGAAATAAACCTAAAGGTGTGTTCTATCATTGCAAAGAACAGAATTAGTGGCTTTTTTCGTTTTTTTTTTTTTTTTTTGCTATTGCACAATATATACATTTCAGTACCAACATTTTTGAAAAAAGTTCTAGTCATTTCCTAACTTAATTTTCAATATTTTTTGTGTAAAAGAAGCATAGCTCATGCTTTTGTAGCATAAAAACGTATTATATTTATTTTTAATGATTTATAATTGTATTGAATGTGCGAAGAAGAGATAGGATAGCACAATCTTTGAAGAAAAAATAACAATGAAAAATATGAGTTTCCGAATATTATCGGATTGTTTGTCTTTGAAGTGTTTGTGTGATCCTGTTTTCAGCAAATTTAAGGAATATTCTGTTTGATATTTTAACGCTCGACCTTCCTTGCATTTCCGACGTCGGACAGTACTTGTTGAAGTCACGTTATCATGAAATATTCGGAATACTTATTTTGTACATATTCAATCTCCTTTTGAAGAGAATAGTAACATCTTCCAGAATCTTATGTTACGGACCGTTTGACGTAGTTATTTCATCTAACATCTTACCATTTCTTGGTTATAGTAAAGATAATAGTCCTTTCTTAGGTAAAAGATAGTCTTGCTTCAAATCCAGCATAGTCACTTACTTGAAAATTTTCAATTTTTTTCTTTTAAACTCCAATAGCAAGTGTCGAAAGCTGTGTTTGTTCTTAACTGGATGCTGAAATTTCTAGTTTATTTTTATTGAATTATGTCTGTCCGGGGCTCTAGCTTTTTAATTATCTCCTATTATTATTTATCAGTGCAAACCAACCTTCCTGATAAGCGAATCCAATGAAAAACAAACAAACCAAAATAGAAAACCCACTCACATTCTTTATCCCTCTTATCACTATGACCCATATTTTGATAAAATAAGAAGAGACCTGATACATGCGCAAATGCAAGGAAGGTTGAGCGTTAAAATATCAAACAGTATATTCCTTAAATTTGCTGAAAACAGGATCACACAAACACTTCAAAGACAAACAATCCGATAATATTCGGAAACTCATATTTTTCATTGTTATTTTTTCTTCAAAGATTGTGCTATCCTATCTCTTCTTCGAACATTCAATACAATTATAATTCATTAAAACTAAATATAATACGTTTTTATGCTACAAAAGCATGAACAATGCTTCTTTTAAGCAAAAAATATTGAAAATTAAGTTAGGAAAATGACTAGAACTTTTTTCAAAAATGTTGGTACTGAAATGTGTATATTGTGCAATAGCAACAAGAAAACGAAAAAAAGCCACTAATTTTATTCTTTGCAATGATAGAACACACCTTTAGGTTTATTTCGAATGCTTCTATTATTGAATATGACCTCCGCCTCTTCATTAAAAACTACTAAAGTAAATTCATGTTTTGCACATCTTTTTTCTACATCTGATATTTTGCTGAACTTAACAACTGAATTTGAAAGTCATAAATTATTTCTCAATTTTCTTTCTGCTTAATAAGGGATTAAGATGATTTTTAAGTAGCATAATAGGGCTATAAATACACCTAAAAATAAAGTTATGTTTGCTTTTCAGTGAAATTTAGGTTAGGAAAATGACTAGAACTTTTTTTCAAAAATTTTGATACTGAAATGTGTATATTGTGCAACAGCAACAAGAAAACGAAAAAAACCGACAAAGTTTATTCTTTGCAATGATAGAACACACCTTCAGGCTTATTTCGAATGCTTCCAATATTGAATAGGACCTCCGCCTTTTCGTGAAATGCCACTTAAGTAAACTCATGTTTTGCACAAGAAAAAAAATGCTTGTCGTAGTTTATTCAAATTTTATTCAAACAAAATTATATTATATAAATTTCAAGTATTTTTTTATTAAATCCTCATACTTTCAGCAACATATCTGAGAATTTTTGAAAATATTGAAAGATTTCTGCACCCGTCACAATTTACTGTAGAGATACGTATACATGCAGATTAGGCTTAGCGGTTGACAGAAAATGCAATTTTTTGAAAAGTTTGACGGCCTGTAAAACAAAAACCAGATCACATATGGGCAAAAGAATTCATATATTTACTTACCACCATAAAAATATTAAATACACCAAATTTTATCAAAATCCGAGGACATGGGTTACATGACCGGGTGAACTGACGTGGAATGACCCTTTTCTCATACCCCTTCTACAGCGCATCTTTTCTGCAGAATTCAGTGGCATTTTAATGCAGAACCAAATATATTTCAATTGAAAGAGATAAACTATTTTTATATTTGTTTTTTCCAAAACATATTTGATAACTTTAAATCATAACAGAAGTCATTTTTGAATCATTCATAGAACATTACCTCCTAAATATTCTGAATGCAGTGATATTGTTTAAAGAGAATTAATATCTTAACAGCCAAAAAGAAGCATGTAATTTATAATAAAGGTGTATTGTAATCTTATTAACAAACAGACATTTTAAGAAATGTGAGTAATCTAAATTAAGTAAATACAGTACAATTAAAAGAATTATTGAATAAATTACTTCTATTAACCACATAGGTTTTATTTACAATTTACTTTATTTCGAAACACAAGTATTGAAGTTCTACTAAGGTAACTTACGTTATCTGCATATGTGGGTAACTTACGTTACACGTTTTGATTGTAGCACAAAAAATTAAATAAACAATATTCAAAAGAAAAGTACTGTTATTTGCTTAGTACACATCTATAAGATAGAAAATATAACATAGTTAACATTGTATTGCCCTTTCTTTATTTGCTGTAAAACCTTTAACATGTTTTTGGTAACTTACGTTACTAAGAACAGAGCCTTTTTGAAATTGACATAAATCACTTAATTAAATTGAAAACACTTGTTTCATCAATTCACAATATTAATTTAAAGTGTAATAAACAACAATCTTCCTTTGTCACATTTATCTAATGGAAAAAATTGAAACTTATCAATGTTGAAAGTTTGACCATTTGCTTCACTGAAAATAAAATACTCTAATACCAACTTCAAAGTATTGCCGAAACTAAAAAGCTACATTCCTAACAAAAAATTGTTATAAATAAGAAACTTCTAACATTTTTAAACCAAAAAATATGCCGAACAGTTACATTACTCGAGTTTAATTTTTTCAACGCTTTTTCACACTTGCATGGAATTGCCCTACTGGGCAAAAATGGGTTAACAAACGAAATTTACATCCTGAAAGGTAAGTTATTTAATACGAATCAAGCATACGGGATTAAAAAAAACAGTAGTTTCTTACACCAAGCTAAACAAAACATGAAAAATTGGTAAAAAGAACTTCAAATCGTACGCTTTATAGCAAATATAGCTTCCAATTTCAAGACATAAAATTCCTTAGAAGACACAGATATTTTTCCAACTGAAAATAAATCCTACTTTTACAATATAAAAACCTAAAATCGAAAAAAAGTTTTTCTCTTTTGGACACAGGATGATTAATGGTTTTTAAAGTAATTGTTGGTGTGGAAATACGTTTACGTTTGTCTCAGTTTTCACATTAAAAGTGTGGATCGTATTTTGCGGTTTTGCGCTGATATGTACCATTTCAAGTGTTAGGAGGCAAAGTTTTATTGATTTATTTGCAATAGATTTGTGGTTAGGATGGATAACTTTTTTGACAGAAAAACTAATGACAGTTTCAATGTTTTTTCAAGGATTTTTTAAAGGATTTATTTTCTTGTTTTGACATCATTTAGATCGTGGAGTAGATTATTCGCAAACGTAAATCTTTATTTCTTAAAATGATAAACTGTTAGACATGAAAATTTGAATTAGATACTACTGTCTGATCGTCTTAGGTAATATCTTCCGCGTATTTACGCATGCATCAGGTCTTCTCTGATCTTACTAAAAATAGGGGTGATAGGTAAAGTAACAATGAGGGGAAAAATAATAAAAAGCAATTTGAGCCGTATCAAACAACGTAGAACAATGCTAATTTCAAATACATAGTTTAGTTGAATATTTCAAAATTATATAGCAAATGCAAGTATTAAAATGAAAACTTCGGAAAGTTCCCACTCACAACACATCACCCCTTTTTTAAGTAGAATGGTTCCCGTGTGCTATGGGCGGCTTTCATAGACGGAGAATATATGTAAGACTTTTAGGATCAAAACTAGTTCAATCCACTTTCGAAAATTTCACACGAGAAAACAAGAACTCGTTGAGCTGTTTGACAAAAAAAGCAGAAAAAAATACATATTGACAGCAGTTTTCGAAATGACTGTATACAATGTGTTCCGAATTGCTTTACAGAATAATAGTGTCTACAAAGAACTATCAAATCATGGAATAAAACAAACTTTTAATGATGTGTGATTTCTTATCGATTATTTCTTATCGATCTTATGATGTGTGAAAATCTTATTCTTTTTTCTTTTGTTGCCAAAACTCAAACCTTTTGTCTCTTTTAGGTGGAAAGGATGATTATATCAAATATTCAAGGCTTATCTCGATTAGCATGTATGATATGAAAAATGGCATACACCTTTCTTTGTTTTCAGTGTTTATTTAAATAGAATTTTACATTAGTTTTGAAACTTTGCTCTTTTAAAATCATACTATTTGTTACGACGGACACTGTGGGAAAATCCAAGATAAGAAATTTTGCAGTTTTCTTACATGTCTACTAAATAATTGCGTACACTGTAAAAAATAAATGCTATTTTTACAGTATAATGCGGCTAATTTTATAGTAATTTCACATTAATAAACTGTAAAATTGCTAATTTTACATTAGTAAACTGTAAAAATGCTAGTTTACAGTAATAAACGGCAAAACAGCTAGTTTTACAGTTTATTTCTGTATTTTTACTGTTTTAAACTGGAACTTATTATTTGCTAACTAGAAGTTTACAACTTAAAGCTGCGGTTTACGCCAGCAATAACTATTTTTTACTTAGAGGATACAAAAAAAAATGCAAAAGTAACTAAGCATAAAGAAGTGTTATTTTCCAAAGTTTTAATCTTTTGTTATGCTAATCGCAAAAACTAATTTTAACTGTAGCAGTAGTAAATTTCTTTACAGTCGATCAATTTACTTTATTCCAATTTTTTTTCTACCATGCACGAAACTTTTTTTCCTCTGAAGATAGATGCTTCAGAGTACAAAAATATTGCTGTTGAATTATTTTCGGAATAAAGGAAAATTCGTCAGCCTTTCGTAAAAGCTTATGGAAGAGGCTCTTTGATTAATGCTTTTTCCTATAACCAGTGATAGAGGATTTACGTTTTTCTTTCAATTATCTGGAAATATATTCCTCCGAAAATTTTTCTTCTTCTCTTTTTTGTTCTCGGCAAAGCAGAAAAGGGAAAAAATGTAACGCATAAAGGAGTAAGTTTAGAGGTCAGTTTGAAACATTATTATTCTGTTTTAATTCGACAGATAAGAGAGCTGAAGTTGGGACAAACTCTTAAAAATACTTTACTCTTTTTCGGAGCTTTTAATTTTTCAATTTATTTCTTTAGATAATCTCTCAAATATTATATTTTGTTTTTTTATTAATTTTCTAAAGGGATTCCTGAAGCAGCGTTTGATGTTTTTATTGCTTCAAAAAGTGGAGTTTATTTATTTTCATTTATTTAAATTATAATTAGTTGAATTCTGATCACTGTCCTATATATACTGTCTTTGAACGCTTCTCCTTGTTGCTGCAGGACTATGGCCTAACTTGTGAAATTCCTGCGCCAAACTATACTTGTTGTTTAATAGTATAGTTTGTTTAAACCTACTTTCACGTTTCACAGATGAAAAAATCGTTAAAGCCCTCATAGCACCATTTATAGGTACTCGTATTGCAATTACTGAGTTCAGCGCCGAAGTGTTGGTACTTTCCGTAACTAATTTTCAAAATTCTGCTCATGATTTTTACTGCTTTCACAATAAACATATCGTTTATCTCATTCAAAAATCGTCATTTGTTTCTGAAATATTCAATTTAAAAATCAGAGAGTCCTTTGCTGGACACCCAGCAGGTTTATATTGCAAAAACTCGCGATATATCGCGAATATATAATTTAAAATGAAAAACTGGTCAATTATTGCAAAAAAAAAAGTTTTTTTTTCTTTTTTTTAATTATTATTACTTTTTTTTTTATTGTCCAATAAAGCATTTTGAATGAGCATTCAATGCAACGAAGTTAACGTACGAAAATTTTATATGCACATTCATAATAAGCATTATCCGTTGCATGTGCATTGTGCGTACCCTCCGTTCATGACCAAAATTGCAATTGCAAAAGCAAGTGACAAAATAGTTAAAAAGATTTCGACCAGCTACACTGAAAAAAAATGGATGTTGTTTTTACAGTATAATACAGCTAATTATGAAGTTATAAACTGTAAAAATTTCTAATTTTACAGTAATTAACTGTACATTTTCAACTTTTACAGAACTAAACAGTAAAATTGCTCCTTTTACAGTAATAAACTGCAAAATTACTAGTTTTACAGTTTATTACTGTCCTTTTTGCAGTTTTAAACTCGAGCCCCTGATTCCAGTATTATACTGTTGTTTTTACAGTATAATGCAGCTAAATTTTACGGCAATAAACTGTAAAATTGCTAATCTTGCAGTAAGAAACCGTAAAATTGCTAATTTTACACTTTATTACTGTACATTTTACAGTTTTAAGTTGGAACCTCGGCTGCCAGTATTATACTATAAAAACAACAGTTCATTTTTTGCAGTGTATGAGAGAGTTAAAAGATGCCTAAAAGGAATAATACAAAGTAATTTAAAACAAAACTGGAAAAAAATGAAATTTCCAACCTTGAAAACTTTTTTTTTTTTTTTTTTTTTGTAGAATAACCCTTATTGTAAAGTTTTGCTACGAGTACTTCTTTTTAAAGTAGGCTTCACATTTTTGAAGCATTCCGCTGGAAGCCATTAGGGCAATTCCATCGTTACAGACGTAACAATCGCAGACTTTGAACACAAATAACTTTGGTTTGGGCTGATGAAAGTCTTCAATTTTTTTTTCCTGTAGTGTAACTTGATAATGTTTATGCCACATTAAATTTGCGTGCAGATTGCTTAATTACAAAAAAAAAAAAAAAAAAACAGAAATTAAAAACTGCCTGTTACAGACGTAATTCACAAAACAGCAAAAACGCGACTATGTCATACAACTTACAATATTCCTCTGGATTATACGGAAATTTTGAACTTCTTTTTTTTTTTAATACGTATTCTAGAGACTTCAAGCTTTCTAAAACCATAAAGATTGTGTGGATTTTGACTGCGAATTTATGAAAAAAATTCATAAACTTGTTACGGACGAAACAAAGTGGTGTTACAGACGTAACATCTCTGATTTGAAAGTAGAAAACAGTATTTTAAAGCAGGAATAAACAAAGATTTTGTGCTAAAACAATACAGTAGCATTAATTAACACATTATTTGAATATTTTAAGTTATACTGCAACAGTTTTAGAAAATTTGGTTAAGTCTGGGGGAGTTGAGAGCATATGCCGATATGTCAATATGTAACAATAAATTAATGCATCTTAAAACAATTATTTCCAAGAAAGATTGACACAAGAAAAGTTTAGAAGGGCCTTCACACAAATTTATTTATTTGTATTCTTAAAATTAATGCATAATGGGGCTGCTACATAAAAAAATCGGGAAAAGTAAATTCCTCCCTGGAATCATTGATTGGTCTTAGGAGAACTTAAAAATTTTTAAAATGTTGGATGATATAGCGGAATACTAGTACCAAACTAAAATTTAACCTTCTTGGTGACAGTTGGTCAATTTTGATAAATTTTTTTTGAATGAAAAAATGTGTCCTTTTTCGTCCGACGTTTTCGAAATTCGAACGGCATTTTCGCAAATAAATTTCAATTACATGCCGACATAATTAAAAATTTCAAAATCAGAATACCAGAAACTTTAGTACTCGTACCATACACTGAAGTGACAAAAGTCATGGGATAGCAATATGCAAATTTTCAGATGGCAGTAGCATCGCATAGAACAGGTATAAATGCGCAGTGCTTTTACAGAGCTTTCATATCTGTTCAAGTTATTCATGTGAAGAGGTTTTAACGTGATGATGACCGCACGACGTGAATTAACAGACTTTGAACGCGGAATGTTAGTTGGAGCTAGACGCATGGGTCATGCCATTTCGGAAATCGTTAGAGAATTCAACATTCCCAGATCCAGTGTGTCAAGAGTGTGCCGAGAGTATGAAATTTCAGGCATAACATCCCACCATGGACAGCGCAGTGGTCGACCGCCTGCACTTAAAGATCGAGACCGGCGACGTCTGCAAAGAGTCGTAAATTCTAACAGACAAGCAACACTGCGTCAAATCACCGTAGAAATCAATGTGGGACGTACAATGGACGTGTCTGCTAGAACTGTGCGGAGAAATTTGGATTTCTTGGGCTATTCCAGCAGAAGACCGACTCGAGTGCCTTTACTGACAGAACGACATCGCTTGCAGCGACTCTCGTGGGCACGTGAGCATATCGGTTGGTCCCTAGATGAATGGAAAACCGTGGCCTGGTCCGATGAGTCACGATTTCAGCTGGTAAGAGCCGATGGTAGGGTTCGAGTGTGGCGCAGACCCCACGAAGCCATGGACCCAAACTGTCAGCAAGGCACTGTTCAAGCTGGTGGTGGCTCCGTAATGGTGTGGGCTGTTTTTTCATGGCATGGACTTGGTCCTCTAGTGCGACTGGACCGAACATTGACTGGAAATGCTTATGTGCAGCTACTTGGAGATCACTTGCAGCCATTCATGGACTTCATGTACCCAAACAACGATGGGATTTTTATGGATGACAATGCGCCATGTCACCGGGCCACAACTGTTCGCAATTGGTTTGAAGAAAATTCTGGACAATTCCAACGAATGATTTGGCCACCTAGATCGCCCGACATGAATCCCATTGAGCATTTATGGGACACCATCGAGAGGTCTGTTCGTGCCCAAAATCCTGCCCCATCAACGCTTTCACAATTATGGACGTCTATCGAGACAGCATGGCTCAATATTCCTGCAGAAGACTTCCAACGACTTGTTGAGTCCATGCCACGTCGAGTTGTTGCACTTCGCCGGGCAAAAGGAGGGCCGACACGATATTAAGAGGTATCCCATGACTTTTGTCACTTCAGTGTATTATGCTATGTACATGTATTGCTCATCATGTGCTTTTTACCTTAACTAGAAATTTACTTTTGCTACGGACATAACATAGAGCCATTTGTTATGTCCGAAATGTTACGTCTGTAACAGCATTAATTTAAAAACTAAATCAGTTTGCAATATTTTTAACTATGGTGGGCAATTAATCTAAGAATTTGCCAAAAGGACCATTAAGAGGTTTTTTTTAATTTTGATTTTTTAGGACGTAATGACAACTTTTGCTTCTTTTTCTGTTACAGACGTAACATCAAACTTCTTTTTTTCAAGCTTCAATTACACCATTTAGATCAATTCAAAAGAAGTAATGAATGCATATTATTATAGTACTGTCTTAGTAGTTAAAATTGTGCTACAAGTAGTTATTTTTGTTTTTATTTTTCGATGAGAAATAGGCATTTGAAAATGTGTTCTTTTTTCTGATTTTTTTTTACTAGTTCGTGAATATCGTACTTCCAACTAAGAAAACAAGTATTATTATAACTCTCACCAAAAAAGCAATGCAGGATTCTTAAAATATACATCTTAAGCTTTAAAATGATGTATAACATAGCAACATAACTTCAATATGAATTTTTGACCAATTGGTTTCACTTTTCATGGAATGGCCCATTATCAAAGTACGACGCCCATTCCTTTACAGTAAAATTTTAAATCTCAATTTTTAACTTTCCTTCATGCTTGACAGAATTTTACATTATCGATCTCAAGGGAAAGAATATAATCATATTTTCGACGAAAAGCAGCGAATAAAAAAAAAAATACTAACGTTTGAGATGGAGAGAGGTCTCGGAATTTTCTGCTTTTAAAGCACTTACAGAAATTATTGATAAAAAAATGGCTTGAACTTGAAAAATGAAAAAATAATGCAGTTCGGAATAAATCTTCTAGACAACTTGAGTTCTTAAAATAACATGCTTATCGCAAAGTTAATTTTTCCAATAAATGCGAGGAAACGATTTTTGAAACGAGGGAAAAATTGAATTTATGATTAAAGTAAGTCTAGAATAGCGATTCTTAACCGGTGGTCCGGTAACCCCATTACCACACTGTAAAAATGAATGTTGTTTTTACAGTATAATACAGCTAGTTTTATAAGAATAAACTATAAAAATTTCTAATTTTAAAGTAATAAACTAAAATTTCTACTTTTACAGTACTTAACTGTAAAATTGCCAATTTTACAGTACTAAACTGTAAAATTGTTAATTTTACAGTAATCAACTGAAAAATATTAATTTTGCAGTTTATTACCGTGCATTTTACAGTTTTATACTGGAACCTCTGCTGCCAATATTATACTGATATTTTTACATGATAAAACAGCTAAATTTTACGTCAATAAACTGTAAAATTTCTAACTTTACAGTAAGAAACTAAAATTGCTAGTTTTACAGTTTATTGCTGTGCATTTGACAGTTTGAAATTGAAACCTCGGCTGCCAGCATTATACTGCAAAAACAACAGTTCATTTTTTGCAGTGCAGTCCATAAAAAATTTGGTCAGTCCTCAGAAATTTTTGCTTGTTCACGTTTAAATATTTTGCTCACTCAAAAAAAGGGACTTTAAAATGTCTTTGAGGCTAGTAAAAGGGAGGTTTAGAGCTCTCTTCTGAATGGGTTTCGCAATTGAAGTCCAAAACATTCGAGGTCAATATTTTGTAAACCAAGATGTATGGTAAAATATACGAAATAAAATTAATTTCCCTTCCCTTAAAACATTTCTAGACCCGCCCTTGATTTTCACGAACCCTTCCTTTTTCAAGCTTTCTATCTGTTGTTACCCTAAAATTAGGATAAAAACAGTGTAAGGAGGAAGACAATTTCTTCGTATGCACATTTATGGGTATTCATGTAACTATTGAAGGATTTCACTTCATCGAAGTAAGGCTCCTATAAGAGGCGAGCTGACTGATCCGACATTTTGGTTCCAATACGGTGACCGTGGAAAAGAAAAGTGGAAACTAAACTTGAATTGTAGCTGCAGACATGATATTTGACTATTTTTGTCGATATGACAAAAACATTTCAAACTCAGACTTAAAACAAGTGCAATATGAAAATAGACCCAATTTCATGAAACATTTCCCAATAAACTGTTTTTAAATTCGAGAAATAAGTTATATTTTTAAATTTACCTAATATGGTGCTTTATCCAACTAATCAAAAGTTATTTTACGCCAGAGCAACCAGGTATAATATTGATGTTCTTCAAATACGTGTAACAAGGCTGGATTCAAGAATATCTCGGAACCAAAATGTCGGACAAGTCAGCCTGTCTTCTAAAGGAGCTCTACATCGAAGATAACTCAATCTGGCAGGCAGCATAATGTCAACAACCCCTTTAAACCTATCTTAAAAACTGAGATATTGGGAAAACTTTTCGTTGTGTATTAAATTTGCTTTTTTTCACATCCACCTGTTTCTGGTTTGTACACTGCAAAAAAAAAAAAAAAAATCCGTCAAATTTACGGAAAAAAACTGGCAGCCAGAATGCCAGTTTTCTTCCGTTTATTTAACAGAAATCTTCCGTAATTTTTTAACAGACTCTCCGTTTTTTAACGGAATATCTCTGTAATTGCAACGGTTTTTAACCGTTTTTTTAACAGATTTTCCCCGTAAAGTGATGAAATCAACCTGTTATAAAAACGGTTAAAAACTGTTGCAATTACAGAGATATTCCGTTAAAAAACGGAGAGTCTGTTAAAAAATTACGGAAGATTTCTGTTAAATAAACGGAAAAAAACTGGCATTCTGGCTGCCAGTTTTTTTTCCGTAAATTTGATGGATTTTTTTTTTTACAGTGTAGATTGCTGTTGCCATTCGTGCATAAAAATCGTTAATTTAAACTTGATACTTCAGTACAAAAAATCTTTTTTTTCTTTCTATTCAGTAAATTATATATTTTTGTAGATTATAATTAAGATATAAGGGACACATATTTATCATAACAGTCGTTATTTGAGTTTACATTGATTAATCAGGCGGTTATTTCAATTTTCTACGTAACAATTCTATACGAATAGCATTTTTAATTGAAGAAAAAACATTTTTATCTTCCATACAATGCAAAAGTGCTTTTGAAGACTAAAACCTAACATCTTTCCTAGGAAGTTTATTCAAGTTAAGTGGAAATAATAAATGGTGTGATATTAAAAAAACTATTCATCCACAACTTGTTAATAAGGTAAAAATGTGTTAATTATTTTAGAGAGGATTTTACTTTTCAAAAGAGCAAAGAATTTAGAGTGGAAAAATTTTAATTAATAAAGCCAGGCAAAAGAAAGTTGTTAATTAAGACCATTCTAATTAAGTATTCTAATCAGGGCGGCTCTTGTACATGCTAAAAGAAAATACTTAAATGCTTCCTTTATTTTCTACAAAACAGTGTTGAGCATTGAATAAACGTGTACATGAGGCGAACGTTTTTTTTCCTCCGGGAAATTGCTTTTTTAGAAATCTTATATGAAAACGTCAAAATCGGAAACTCATAGTAGCGTACATGCACAGACAGTCTAGACTGACAATACTAACAATTACAGTTACATAATTATATATCCAGTAAAATCTTGATTAATCGAAGTGGTAAGGGCCCAAACATCTTTAGTAGAAAATTCTGCATAAAAGAAAGCACTTAAAACTAAAGTTTACAAATACCTTTGTGCTATTGATGTAGAGAAAATTACAACGTTAAGGAGGCACAAATAAGCAGGGATACTGCAGACACGTGTTTCGGCATTACAAGGAACACCTTTTTCAATGCAAAAAAGTTTTGAACTTATGAATGCTCAGACATCCGACAGCTTTTGTCGGATGTCTGTGCATCCATAAGCTCAAAATTTTTTGCTTATTTGTGCCTCCTTAACGTTGTAATTTTATCTGCACTTAAAACTGTCTGTTAAAATATTGCAGAAAATTTAACTCTGTATTCAAACTACACACTTACGAAATACAGTGAATATTTGCTTATACAGTTGACGCTCGATATAACGACCATCTCCTTCCCACAGAAAGCGGTCTTTATAACGAGTGGTCGCTATAAGAGGTAGAACATAGAGTATATTGGAATACAGTCGGGGGTTTTCTCACCGGTCGTTATATTAGGATGGTCTTTGTAACGAGTGGTCGTTATAACGAGCGTCGACTGTACAACACCTCCTTTATGCGCCTTTTTCACTTATACGACGATTTTAGGTGGTCGGCTCATTCCATTGCAAAGTAATAATAATGCCATTCGTTTATACACTGCAAAAAATGAGCTCTTGTTTTTACAGTATAATACTGGCAGACTAGGTTCCAATTTAAATCTGTAAAATGCATAGTAATAAACTGTAAAACTAGCAATTTTACAGTTTCTTATTGCAAAGTTAGAAATTTTTTTTCCGTAAAATTTTTACGGAAGTTTATTTAGGTAAAATTTACCAATATTATACTGTAAAAACAACAGTATAATACTGACAGCCGAGGTTCCAGTTAAAAACTGTAAAGTGCTCGGTAATCAAAGGTAAAATTAGCAGTTTTACAGTTTATTAAAATTGCTAATTAAAAAAAATTGCAGTTAAAAAAACTGTAAAACTAGCAATTTTACATTTTAGTACTGTAAAATTAGTTATACAGATTATTACTGTAAAATTAGAATTTTTTACAGTTTATTACTATAAAAGTATTCGTTTATACCATAAAAACAACATTCATTTTTTACAGTGTGCTTCACTTTAAAGTCAAATATTTCACTTATACACCAATTTTTTTTTACTGTATGCATAAAAAAACATTATCTGTGCCTTGATTTTTCTCTTTAATCTTTCGCCTTTATACCTCTGGGAAGGCATCATTTCGTCATGAATTAGATTACGGAGCGCAATCTATCCTATATGTTTCACACCCGTTGAGAAACCCATGTAAATAAGAAAGAGAGAAGTTCATAGGTACCTTTTTAATCATAGCTCGACGTAGTGACAATCTAAGTAGATTAAGAGGCAGTTCTCATAGACAGTTGTGGTAGGCAGGTGTATGTAACTGCCTAGTTTCACCACTAAGTTTATCTTTCTTTATTTGTGGTTTTAGAACTTCGGCTGTGTCTAGTTTGCGAATTTTTAACTTGTGCGTCATTTAAGATTTTTCTCTCAACCATGCTCTCAATTTACTGGTAAAAAGACGAAATTATTCTTGTGTGAATGAGTGGTTTAAAGAGATCTGTCAACGACGAGAAAAAGATTTAGCTGATCATTTTAAAATTCCGGAATTGACTTGGAAAGGACTTTGAAAAGAAAGGAATCAATTCTAAGGTATCTCACGGATTTCGTTGTTTCTATGAATTTGATAACTGCATGAAAATTTAGAAAAAAAGAATTAATAGATACGTACGATATCGCCAATGAAACGTCTAATATTAATGTACAGTAGGGTGGAGCGAAAAAACTGAATTTTTGATTTTCATAAAAGGGTACCTTTCATTTACTGTGAATGAGGATAAGTAACAATTCTGTAAAATATTTCACTTTTGCGACGTCATCTTTTGTCTGCGCATTTGGCCTAAAGTTTTGAAAATTTTGATTTTTTTTTAGATTTTTCAAATTTTTTTAAAAAATATTGCAAATGATAAAACTAGTAACGGGTGGTTATTAAATGGAAGAAAAAGGTTTGAAATATACAAGGAATTTTTTAAAACCATTTTAGAATATGATTTCAGTTCGTGCATTACGCTCAAAGTTCATCAAATTTCCCGAAATTTCTGATATTTTCAACATTTTTTAACTCAGTATTTCCTCTCAATATTCGCTTGAAGTGTCTTCAAAACTGTTTTATTCATTTTGTTATTACTTTAAACCCATAAACTCTTCGCTAGCTAGTGTGGAACTACCCAGGACTCACCACGAGGAGGTGAACGCACTTCTAGTCCTACACGTGAGCCCTTCCTTCCAACCAATGCGAGCACGCATTTACATTTCTTAGATACTCTTTCACAGTTAAATTGTTCCTTTGTGTCGTAAATTGGTCAAATATTTGTGTCAGATATCCTGTTTTTACTAAACTTTTTCTTTTCCTGTGATTATATACCAATTTTGAAGAGCTTGTGACCGATTTGACAGCTCTTTCAACTGATTGAGTCTTGAATGGCAGTTTAAAAAAAGCGCATTTAGAAATCATATTTAAATTCTCAACTCCCATAATCTTTGTAAATATTGCGTTAAATTACCTGTAAAAGGTGGCTTTGTAATTTCCACATCATGACAAGAAATCATATCGATGTACACTGATTTTTAATTTATGTATGTAATGTATAAAAATAGATTTTCATCTATTTTTGGGATCTGAAGCGTTCTCACTTGTTTGCTTGTTTGTTTTCTAGTCTTTTAAAACAAGTTTCTTTATATGCTTTCTCTTATGAACTAACTAGAATCATTTTTATTGTAAAAATCAATCTGATCAATGACAAATTCTATAGGTCCATATTGAACTTTTTTGAAAGTATAACATGTTGTTTAGCTTCGTCCAACAGGCCCAAAAACCACTTTGGTCCACTGGTAGGTCCATCTGGCTTTTGCAGAAAATGCAGCAAATTAAGTTCATTCAAATGAAATTGGCATATGTCCCATTACAGAGGTCTACCAAGTTTTTCTTCCAGTTTCCGTATTACACCTTTGTATTTTCCTGTCTTTGTAGTGCATCCATCAAAACCAATGCAAACAATATCCTACTCAAAGAAACAATTTATTGTTCCTGACTTGTCTAAGAAATGTAAATGTGTGCTCTCAATGGTTGGCAGCAAGGGGAGCTCGGGTGGCACCCAAAGTGCTGTCACTTCCTCGTGGTGAGTCCTTACTACACACTCAGTTGTTTCAACTCGTTGACGCACAATGCCGACCTTGAAAGAGAAAGCTCTGTTAGTGAAACTTTTTTACCAAAATGACGAAAACTCCTCTTCTGGGATAAGAGCCTTCGGCGGTTGAAAAAAATACGCCAAGGATCAATGACAAAACGCGCTCTATGAGACATGATAAAAAAGTTCGAAGGAACAGGACGGCTAAGAGTTTTACCAGGAAGAGGACGACATGTTGTGGTGTTGGGGAATCTGCATGACAGAAGACGTTGCTTTGGCGATCGTGGAGGCCACTAGCCACTAGCCACATTGGGGTTCTCCCAACAGCTTGGACTCCGCATCCGCATTCGCCTGATCTCACCCCGAGTGCTTTTGGTTATGGGAATTCTTAAAAGATCGGGTCTATCGAGAACACCCCACAACCTTTGCCCATCTTCAAGACGCAATTAATGGTCATGTTCGTAGAATTAGTGAGGGCTGACTGCGTTCAGCTGTGGAACACACTACTTTACGAATGGAAAGAGTTGTGGAAAACCACGGCACACATATAGAACATCTGTAGAAAAAAGCAGTGAGTAACCGCCTCTAAGCAAGGGCTAAGGCAGGAACATGCAATACACCGCCAACTCGTTCATTTCGATCCATGGACTGAACCTGCAGGCCAGGTTCAGCCATGGCCTGAAACTGCAGTCCATAACGAGTTGGCGGTGTATTGCATCTGTAGAATGTCTTGTTAACCTGCAGCGCCACCTATCGGCCACTTTTTGTACTATTTTTTTTTCTTTGATAAATCTTGAGCGCATGGTCTAAAATGTCGGTTTTCAAAATTTCATCACATTATGACCCATAAAACGTTCTGCACAGGCCTCTGAGTTGGGGAAGTTTAATTTGGACAACCCTGTATATGTAGATTAGACTGTTAAGGATGATAAAGCAAAAGTTTGTCCAAATGACATGAAAGCATTATAAGCTGCAGTTGCTACTCGGATATGTTACAAATTAATCTAGCTATTAAAATTTCCGTTTCTGCTATTTCTATGAACTTGAAAAAAACTACTTTTGAATTTCATCGACAGAAATAAAAACAAATATTTATTATGCATTATTTTGAAAGGAAATGGATTGTTATTTATGCTATATAGGTTTTCCCCCTTTTTTTCTATCATATTAGGTACGTTGCATTGGAATAATTGCTAAACCGTTATAAATGTCAACTTATTAACTACAGAAACATTTTTATTACTGCTCTTACTAAAAAGTATGTTGCGTTTGAGACTCTTGAAAAAGCGTTTGCATTAGTCTTTCTCACTTATGCGCATTTTTCTGTTGGTCCTTGTACCGTTATTACATGCGCATCCTAAATCGAAACATTTGCCATGCCTATTTTTCCCCCAAGTAGAAGAAACACAAGATGTCGAGGAAAACTAGCATTTTAGAAACAAAACATCAAAATAACTGATTAATGAAACAAATGGTGAGGTTTAATGATTTTCTTTTTAACAGTCTTGGTATTTATTTCCCAGAGAAAAGGAGCTAAGTGTTTTCAAAATTTATTCACCGTTGTTTGTTTTTCTTTTTTTTTTTTTTTGTTGATTAATCATCCTCCGATTCTGTGCCGATGTATTATCTTAGACAGAACTGTTTTCCAGAAGCATACAAGTTTAATAAATAGTAACTGATATTAATCTTCATTTGAAAGTTTATATACACGTTACTGCGAAATTTCGAAATCTGGTAAGTGTTGACATTAGCTGGTGAATATCAACATTTGCATACCAGATACATTAGCGGAAGACCGAATATTTTCATTCAATCAGTTAACATTCTCCAATTCTGGGTCTTACATAATGAAAGAAAAATTAAATAAATAAAAGAAATTGAAAAAGAAAAAAAAACGTTCCTAGGAAATTGGACAGCTAAAGCACCTAATTTCTGCCAATAACAAATCTGGCAACAAACAAGACAGATTTAAATCAGTAAACTTTCTGAAATAGACCTTAAATCTTTCTGAAGAGTTCAAAAACTTCAGATAGCTTAAAAACGGGCAAGGGCGAATACGGCAATTTTTCAAAGAAGTAGGCGATTGATTTTTATTACTTACTGTCCACTATGTGTACTGGCTTGCAAATTTTCGTATTGATTACAAAGGATTCGGACTTCAATTTCGAAACATTTCCAGGGGATAGCCCTAATCATCCTTCCCCCAACATCATTAAAACTCGTCTAAAGTTAGGTATTTTGAACTTCAACATCGAAAATTTATTGGCTGAGAATCCCTCAAGGGAAGGTGGTCGCTTGTCGTGCCTGCTTTCTATCCGTCCCTGAAAAGAGACGAATTTAAATTAACTAGATTTAAATTTTCATAATTTTCTCATTTTGGATAAATATGCGGCAGTTTAAGAATATTTCTTTCGTTTTATACCAAAATGCAACAAAGCTATTAAAATATGAGTGGAGCTACTTAAAATTGAAATTGGGGCTCAAATTTACAATGAATGACCATATTTTGTATTAGCACACAAGCAAGATGAAACAATTTAAAGGTAGAGTATTAGTGAAAAAAAGGATAATAATTTATGCTAACTGGATTTAAATAATAAAAAATAGAGGAATTGCGGTTCAAATGCACCTAAATGACTACTCTGTAACAGCACACAAGTAAGATGCAAGATTTTAAAGGTGGAGTATTAGAAAAAAGGATAATAATTTATGTTAACTAGTTTTAAAAATTAAAAATAGAGGAATTGCGGTTCAAACGCACCCTAAATGACTACTCTGTAACAGCACACAAGCAAGATGAAAGGACTTAACCCATTAATGCCTTGCGTTCCTTTTTAGGGATGGTCCAAAAAGTGTGTCTAAATTTTCCAAAAATTAACATTTCAACCAAATAATAGTGTTCAATTATTGCTCTGGTATTGTTTCAATTCATCATTAACAGATTGCAGCAGATAATCATTGTAAAGTGTGTTCTGTTGCCGTTTTATTAGTATCTCTATGAAGAATGACATATCTTTCACAATCTCAAGAACTAAAAGCTAAGTTTTCAAAGTTATTCCTAGCTTCCCTGTCTATGTTAATTGCTGCTTTTTTTTTCTTATCAAATCTCTTTTTAAATATTATATCGTGGGCAGAAAAAAATATTTAGTAAAAAAGGTGTGAGAAAAGTCTTGTGAAAAACAAATTCTTTTTCACAAGATATATTTTTAATTATTTTTCCTGTCCATTAAACACTATTTGTAACCAGGATGCAAAATAATTTTGTAAAAAAAAAGTCAAGCATTATAGTGGGTTAAAGGTAGAAGCATTAGAAAAAAAAGATAATTTATGTTAACTGGATTTAAGTAATAAAAATATAGAGGCATTGCGGTTCAAAATGCACCCTAAATGACTACTCTGTAATCAGGCCCGTCATTTACGGGGCAGGGGGGTCAATTGCCCCCCCCCCCCTGAGTTTGAGAAATCAATGTATTTACATACAAGTGGGCGTGGTTTTTGTAGTTTTCTGGTGAAATTATATTGTGTTTTTACCCTTTGCCCCCCTCCCTGGAAAAACTTGAAATGACGTCCCTATCTGTAATAGGACACAAGCAAGATGAAACAACTTAAATGTAGAGCATTAGAAAAAAAGATAGTAATTTATGTTAACTGGATTTAAACAATAAAAATAGAGGAATTGCTGTTCAAATGCACCCTAAATGACTACTCTGTAACAGCACACAAGCAAGATGAAACAACCTGAATGGTACAGTATTAGAATTCCATTTCTATCGACCACTTCCCCGTGTTATTCATCAGCAATTCGCTCCCAGAATCTCATGCAATTGGAATTCGAATCAGCGAAGGTGGTTTTCGCTCTCACCTGGCACCGATCCCACGCTGGTCAGGGGCAGTCCGCTGCTGTCCTCCGCAACGGATTCATGACTGCTGATTTATGGCCAACTGCACAGAATTCCCCAAATTCCATGAATAGTGGATGACTTCTGGAGATGAAGTGATGGGCCATTGGGTTTGGAGGAAGGAAAATATTTTCTTTCCATTTTTTGTGCTTCTTTTTGTAGTTTTTGCTGGTAAGTTGTGCTTTAATCTGGCACTTAAGCGGGTTAGGAAAGTTTTTAAATGCTCTTTAAAGCTGTTTCTGATATCGATACCCCAAAATTCGGAGAACTAAGTGGCTTTTGCATTTTTTCTGAAAATTAAGAATTTTTTTTTATTATTATTCCGCTCACTGTTTTGCCAAATCCTTCTGTCATTTCATTCGCAACGTAAATAGTTTTGTCGTTTAATTTATATTGTTCAGCATCAAATTTGTTGAATTTTATGAATGATGGATTGATTCTGAAAATGAAGGATTTTATTTTGTTGCTGATATGACGCAGCCAAAGGGCTTCGTTTCTGAGTAACAAAATAAAAAAAGGAAAATTTGACCAACGCTCAATATTCTTTTTATCAGTGCGCTGCAAAAGAAAAGGATTGCTAACTTTCTGAACAATAAGTCTACTTCCATAGACAAATAACAAAAGAATGCTCTTTTCTTGTGGTAGATCTAGCAATAACCAATGAAGGCTAAAATTTTATAGATACTTTGGTTAAGCATAAAACATCGCCATAAATATAAACATAAATAAATAATAAGTAAACAAATAAATAAATAAAAACCATCGAAAGCAAAACATCGGTATCGATGCCGCACTATTAATGTGTGCACGTATTTAGGATTAGAAAAATCAGTTTTCGGGACATAAAGTTAAGTTTTTTGAGCTGAAAAACCACCAAAAAAAGTATTTTGTGGATCAATAAAATACACTTTTTATAACTATGGTAATTTGGAAGCAGTTGTAAGTAAATATATATCCTTTTTTTTTTCTTAATTTTGTGTTATAAATATGTTGCTTTTTTAAATAATCGTTTCCTGTTCAAGCAAATGCTTAAAGATTAATCTTCATTTGGATCAAAAATTAATTTTAGTTCAATAGTCATGCGTTTTTCTACTTGTTACGTCTTTCTTAAACATTATATTTACAATTAATTACTTACCGTCGAATACTCTGTTTTAATTGTTGCAAAAAATAATCACTCGGTCTAAATTTGCAAAAAAAAATCAATTTTGAATTGCCCATTCCTAAAAACACATTTACTTTTGCTTCCTAATTTCCCGAATTGCCTTTTAAAAATTCGTATTCTTTTCCCATGAGAGCAAGAGCTTTACGATTCCAAACTTTTCAGCAAGCGCACTTTTAATTACTTAATGGTTTTCATATCACTTTGTAAAAATAATGTAAAAAATCGGACAACGCTTTTTACTTTTGCGGAAATGTCTATTGAAGAAAAGATGGGGAATAACAAATGTCATTAGTTAAATTAATAGTAATTTACCAAACGTGTGCGCACTTTAACTTTTATTATAGTAGGAAATGCGTTACAAAATATCAAAAAATAGAGGTTTTTTGGACTATAAGCAACGAAAGTGAAAGGATATGTCGTTGCTGCTGCTGTTTATTTCTTGTAAAAACTATGAGTAAAAGAGTCCTGACATTCTTACAAGATATCTTTGTGCTGACGGGTTCTTCATTATGGATGAGGCAACATATTGCCATGCACGATATTAATAGTCCCTCATTTGTATCAGTATTAATTAGATATATATTGGAAGATACATCAAAGAAGAAACGAACCTTTGTAATCTTTCCATCTACTACGAGGGACGATCAACAAATTTGTTTCTCCTATCAGTCCATGGATTACAGGAATGAAATCAAAATTGTTTTTTTTTTTTTTTTTTTGTTTTTTTTTTTTTTTTTTTTTTTTTTTTTGCATTTGGCACTTAGATCAATGTACAGGAGATTACAGGCGTTCTGCCTAAGCACTCCCGAAGCAATTCCATTGTCATTGTCAGAGTGAAAATTTAATTTCTTTCGAAGAAAAAGTTTCGTTATTGGATTTTTATCAGTATCAGCTACAAGTTGATCAGTTAGTAACGAGTTGAAAAGAATTGTTGATTTCCAGAAAACTGTTTGGCGAGTCAAGTCCTAACTTAAAGGGTTAGATTTGATGCATCGGCAGATTTTTTGCGCAATCTAATTAAGTTGACTTTTTTTGTTAATTTTTCAATGAATATGTGGAACTATAGCGTTTCTGAGCGCATTGTCACTGCTGTAACGTATTAATCGAACAACAGCCTATTTCTAACTCAAAGAGAGTTTGCTACTGCGTTTAACTTAGAGAAAATATGTCCGAGTGTGTCGACACTCAATCATTTGATTTGAAAGTTCGCTGAAAAGACTCGTTACGGAAAGAATTAAAACCTCTGCACTCTTCAGCGAGTGATGTAGAATTTCGCAACTCGTTTATGCCACCTTATAGCTACAGATATGGAAGACGCATCGAACATGTATTGAAAAAATTCCCGTGCACTGTATTTTGTGTTTTAAAATTTAAATACATTTTTTTAGAGCAGTAGTTCTCGAGAAATTAACTTTCAACATCAGCTCGAGCTCGACTGGTCACTGTCACCCTGGACATAAGGAAGACACACCAAAAAAGTACTAAACCTTCAAAAAACTTTTTATCTAAGAGACAGATGTAGGCTCTGTAGGTTTTTTCCTAGAGTCCATGGATCATTTTGGAATAATGTACTATTTTTTAATACTCGTAATAATCTCTTTCTAAAAGTTTTTTTAAAAAATCCGTGGCGAGTTTTTAATCTACATTTTACTCACAGTAAAAACTATTACTCGCTCTAAGTGAGTATGAAGAACAGGATTTGTCGAAACTAACGCCATGAGCTTTTGATCACGCTAGGATATACTCGTTCTTGTTGCAACACAAGAGTTCACAACAACTGTACCCCATTAATAACATTTATTCTCTTAAAATGTTTCCCCTTTTCAAATAACACCAGTCTTTACCCTCACAGATCTCAAGTGTATGACAGACCGCCGTTGATCTCCCCCATATGTTTTTAAACATTCCACTCAATTCTCGTCTGCTGCCCTTTGAACCTCCACCCCTCCCGCAAAGTCCTAAAGAAAAGAGGGAATGGTGGGCGCTAAAGTCCTATTTATTCTATGGAGAAGGTGGCTCCCCCGAGAGTGACATTGATCAGTTATCTTGCTGATAGAGTCCTACGGTGAGGCGTTGGCATTTACGTGTTCATTCCCATTCTGGGGGATCTTCAGGGACATGAATCATATCACCCCCCCCCTTTCCTGCAGAAATGGGGCGGAGACTATGGTGGTGATATATGTTTTGATAAATAGATAAATATGCACTAGGAGGGATTTTTTCCATCACTAGCTTTGTTTTTCGAACTTTTTACTAAAAAAAAGACTTGGTTGGAGAGGATGTTAATAACATTTGGTTAAATTAAGTTTTCTAAAAGCAACATGTGTGTGTGGAAATTTCTATTGAAGCATTTCACATGAAAAGTTAATTTTTTATAGTTAAAATATCACCAGTAAAATATTGTTTGATGTAAAATCTCTAAAAGTTTCTGTAGTAACTACTTCATTAAAAAATCTCATGATAACCAACAAGGTCGTAGCCAGGACTCACGTTAGGGGGTTGCAAGCAGTGGCACCCCAATAGGAGGTCACTGTGACCTCCAAAAAGTTCTTATCCGATATAAATTGGCTGATGAGATTTGAAAACAGTGAGACAGTATTGCAAGGTTGAACTTCTTTATTTTATTTATTAATTTTTCTTGTTTTTTAATTAATTAATTTATTTATTTTCGTGATGCCTCACGTCTCTTTTAGTAGACATAGAAAAGAATGCATTATTGTATTTTATTTATTTATTTTTTAATCATTCAGTAAAGTTCTGAGTTTCATTCGGTAAATTAAAAATTTTCTCCTCAAAAACAGGTAAGCTTACTATCATTTTCTGAAAAGTAATCAATACTAGATATAATAACGCAGTTTATATAAAGCTCCCAAAAATTTGCATAAAAGTCAAATAAATAAAACGGGAGGTCACAGTGACCTCCCATTGGCTCTGATCTAAGGGGGTGCAGCTGCACCCCCCTAGCTACGTCCTTGATAACCAACTCAGTTGCAATCGACTAATGTAAAGTTTTATACCAGTAACTCCCAGTTTTATTTTCTAAATGATGATGTTATATATATCTCCCCAAAACAACAGCGTTGTACAAAAATCCCCCGCCAAAAAAACCTTAAATACTGTCTTAAAAAGTTATGATATCGAGTTTTCCCGCCAAGTTTGTGCCAAACTACAACTAACGTGTATGGATAGTTCTTTCAAATTGTTTTCAGTTTTGCCACGCGGGAAGCTATGTCTTGTGAGGTGGTTGCTTAATGAGTAAAAACTTGCCGCCTGGCAGGACTGAAAACAATTTAAAAGAACTATCCATACAGGTTAGTTGTAGTTTGGCACAAACTTGGCGGGAAAACTCGATATCATAACTTTTTAAGGCTGAGTATTTAAGGTTTTCTTGGCGGGGGATTTTTTTACAACACTGTTGTTTTTGGGGAGATATCACATGTTTTTGCATTAATATTATTTATTTGCCTGTTTTTTTTTTTCTCTTCAAAATTTACTTTGCTTGTTTTTTTTTTTTTTTTCCCTTCAAAATTTTTTTTGGCGGTCCGACATATGTGGTTTTCTTGGCGGCATGCATTTGGTGCAAAAGTTCAAGGATCTTCTTCAGTCTAGGATAAATTTGAAATCAATCACAATGTATCACCCGAACCGACGCAAAACAAAGCTAGTTGCTAACAATAATACGATTAAATTAAAAGTTTAAAAAAAAAACCTCAACCCTTACTGCCGATCTCATATTAAAATGAACTAAATTGAAGATCCCTTTTAAAAGATTTATGCAATAAAATCAATTACAAATATTTTATTTGTTAACAAATAGAAACTGGCAACAGATGAAATTATAAATCATTGAGTTTTCTTTCCTCGTCGCCCAACAATGACAACAGTTTCCAATCGCTTGAATAAATGCTCAGACGTTGAACAGAGCTAGTAGATAGAAATCGAACCAATTTTAAGCATTAATAACTCCGGCCTGCGATGACCCCGGGGGTAAATTTTGGTGTACGTCCTCAATGTTTCATCGAGAATATTCATACCAAAAATCAACACTAAAGACCCCCGGGGAGAAAAGATACGGAAAATAAAAACGAGGGGGGGGGGGTCGAAAAAACCCTTATGCCGAGCTTTGGGACAAAATAAATGTGGGTGCAAACGTAGAGCTCAATCCGAGTTACCGTTTAGTCTGGACCTTGGTCAAACAATTTTTAAAAAGTGCGAAAAAAAGCGATTTTTTAACATTTATCACCCCTCCCTCTGAGGGCCCTGGATGTTTTGCTTTATTATGTGCCGTCAGGGGCTGCTGGAGATTGAGTATACCAAAAATGAACTCTAGGGATCTTTATGGGGCTGAGATACAGAGGGGTGAAAACCCCGGTTTGGTTACTCGCGTAATCACTCCTTTGGTCGCTCTTTTACATTTTTCTTGACGACGGAAATTTCTTGGCGGCTTGTATTTGGTTTTCTTGGCGGGCGTGGCGCTCCCGCGTCCCGTGGTATTTAAAGAACTGTTTAAATTGCAACAGAACCTTGTTTTTTAAAGTTCGTGAAATCTCTCCTAAAGTCTGAAAGAGGGACAAATACGAAGTATACAGTCCCCCCCAAGTCGCAATATCTTGGAACCGCAAGGACCGGCCGAAAAATTTCGAGTTATAGGAAATTTCTACAATTCTTTCAAGTCTAGTAACGCAATGAAAAATTACTGATAATTTCTTTGTTTATTTTTTAAAGTCTACTTTCAAAAGTAAATAATTAGTTTGCGTATTGTGCCCCTGGCAGCCACGAACGATTCCATTTGAAAAAGGGGATATTGGTTTATTATGCACGCTTCCCGATGCCTTCAGTTTTCGCTCGCTTGCTATTTCCTCGCTGCACATTTACCCCCTATTTCGAGAAAGTCAGAAGAGACTTGGCGCGTGCGCAGATTCGACGAAGGTCTCGTGAAAAAATGTTAGACGTGACAACCTGCATTCAGCAATAGACCAGTGTTTGCAAGAAAAAACCACTTTTTAAACATAGTAAAATTCAAATTCTATACTGTTAAAATTCGACCGTTTCTTTATGTGTACGTTTCTTCAAATGAAAAAGTATGTAAATCTAAAATTCAGTTCCATCTAAAATTCAGTTCTGATTGGCTTTTGGGTGTATGCTATAATGACTCATTTTCTTGATGGGTATGTCTCAGTAATGAGCTACAAAGTTTTCGAAACTCATTTACGACGCTCTCATCTGATGTTTCACCCAATTATAGTTAGTTATTTACTGCACAGATGGCACCACAGAAAACAACCCTTGTTTTGCTTGATGGTTGCCAACTATTTGGTTTTTATTAAAACAGATACGCGTCATATAGCTAATGTTACAAATTCAATTCTTTTTGGTTTGGGATTTTCATTGCAAAATTACTGCTACTGCTACCTTTGACTCAATAATGAGTGATACTTGCTTAAAATGAGAGAGCCAATTCTCTACAACTTATCTGAATAAATTTTGATGTATTAGTATAATAATTTTTATTATCTACCAGTTGCATTTGTCATATGTTTTTTTTTTTAATTAAAAGTTTAATTTGGTATGTTTGTAAAGCGACAGCTGATGTTCTGTAGTCACAGTACCGTCGCTCTTGCCTAGTGTTGAAGGGTGACTAGATATTTATATACCTATGTGTTATAACTTTCCAGATCTCGGTAGCACGTGAAGGTAATCAAATACAAATTTCGAAAACAATTGTTGGGCGTACTTGTGATCATCTTCCTGCTCTCAACGTTTAAAATACTTGTTTATGTTCACAAAAATTTTCATTATAGCTTGCAAATTTGTTCTGAATCGTTGGTTTCCAACTGATAAATTCGTCAATTGTAAAGTGGCTATAAGTATATAAGAAAAATAGTAATCATTAAAACCCAGCGAATATCGAAATTGAAAACTTATGTAAAACCGTTCATTGAGAGGAAAGGGAGACAAAAATTTAAAAAATAAGCAAGTTCTAGTCCCGGAGCTTTCTCCTTAAACCTTAAAAAATTATTTCGTCATTCATCCCCAATTTTAGGAATTTAAAAGTTATGGGTCATTTTCACCATATGCTTACATTTCAAAATTTTTAAGTAATTTTTTTAACTTGCTATTTTCTTTTAGAAATACTAACAGATTTTTAGTCACATATTGTAGGTGTGAAAAAAAGTAACTATTTGTACACTTTGATGAATAATTAAGTATTCAAATGCTGTTGTAAAACTGTAAGTTGAAATTAAAATTGTCGTCCATTACCATACAAAATCAATATGAAATCTCACTTTTAAACTATATCATACAGCCTAGAACCAACTTCATTTGAAATTATTTGCGCCCTGAAGCTTAAAACGATGTTTGTGATGATTGAAATATTGATCAAAAACTCTATGGTAACGAATTTGACATTTGGTAACGGATTTGACCAGTAACGGACTTGACATTTCAACCAAAATGTCAAATTATGGCTAAGTTGTCGAATTTAAAAATTGAACTACAATATGCATTTTCTTAGAGTTGTATAATGAACAATATTTAGGGGTAAAAATTTAGAAAAAGTAAAAATTAATACTAAAATCTTTGGTAACGGACTTGACAAAGAATAAAAATACGCACCTGGAAAAAATTTTGTGCGAAACACCACAGCAATACTTCTCGACTCAGGGAAACAAAATGGTACAAAATAGTTACGTCACTAATTTGTTAAGTTAACTGAATACGTGTTACCATCTTTTGACTTCAATAAATACCTTTTTTAGCTAAAATAATCTTAGGGTAACGGACTTGACAAGAACTTCCGGACAAAATATATTCATACATTTCTTATTGAAATAAAATTACTATTGTCAATATTTATCATGAATACCATATACTAATAGTCAATATATAAAAATAATATGTCGCATTTACTTTTTTTGACCATTAAGTAGAGGAAAAAAATAGTTGAACTTGCGAAAATTGGAAATGGACAAGCGTTTTTGCCTTGATTCTCATTTTTAAAGACTTATATAAAAATAAATAAATAAATTTCAATAATTTGTTGAGTGATAGAATTTTTTGGGGGGTATTTCTTGCAGAAAATAATTATTCGCATTGAATTTAAGATATACGTTATGCTTCAAAATCGTCTTTTTAACCTCCGGACAGCAAATGTAAGCAAATTTTGAAAATGACTCTTATATGTTTTTCTTCAAAACTTCAAAAGGACCAATGCTTTTAATACCCCCATTTACAGTAATAATAAAAATCATTTTCCTTTAACGTCATTTCCCCGGACAAAGTCGGGGGGGGGGATCAATTGTCCCCCCCCCCTGACTTTGAGAAATCAATTTATTTACATATAAGTGGGCGTGGATTTTTGATGTTTTCTTGTGAAATTGTATTGTGTTACCCTTTGCCCCCCCCCCCCTCCCTGGAAAAACTTGAAATGATCGGCCTGGTTTGAGTCTAAACATTTAAAATTCGTTAATGAAATACAAAATAAAAAACCGGTACAAAATAGTTGTTTTAACTTCCAAAGTCTTTTGTACCCACTATCGGCAGTTTTTGAACTTTATCTTTATCATTTATTTTCAAAAAAACTTACATTAAGAATAATTTTCGAGAAAACCCCAAAAGCCTCGACCAATTTTTCCGTTTTTTACAATCATTTAAAATTTTGGGCCCATTAAATATTATTTGTTTTGATGTGTAACATCCACCATTAATGCTTTGCCTAAAACACCTTATTATATATGTAATACATATATAGAATAAATTAAATCCCCCCTCCCCGGACAAAATAAAAGAAGAATGATAGAAGAGTCAGCGTTCAAAAGAAGTTGTCCTTTATTTTTGTATTCTCTGAATTTTATCCACAATGAAAATGTTAAAGAAAGAATAAAACTACAGACATTCCCGATTATATGCAGAATTGGATGGACGGGATATTGGGATTTACGAAAATCTTAGAAAATCCGAAACTAGTATAAAATAAGAGGTAAAGAAGGTAAAAAATGCCTTTTGCTTGCAAATAATTGCATTACACTTAAAGCGCGATTATGTACAGTCATAGAAAAAAAACCGAAACACTCGCTCGTATTTGAAGACTATTAACACTGGAGACACGTGTATATTTTTTCAGGAATAATGTGCTCTATAAATTTTTATTAGTAAATTGTTGCTAAGGGGTCGTCTTAAATAAAAATTGGCATCAACTTTGAAATTTTCTATTAAAACCCCCCTTTTTTATCGCATATTTGTAATCAGCAATGTCATTTAACCATGTATACCAAACCGTTTCAAATTTGTTCCAGCCGTTGCTTCACAATTGAACTGAGAAAAAACCGTCCCGAAATGTTTAAAATATTTTTGATAGTTGTTCATATGATACCTAAACCACGTTAGGCACGGCAAAGATTGTTTTTTGTATCAATGTATGAATCAACCCAAAAAAAAAACGTCATTGACTTCCTCTCAGATATTATTTTGCATTTTTTATGAATTATGGAATTAATATTTGAAAAAATGATGTTCTGAAACCATATAATATTTTGATGGAGAAACAATCTAGAAGTGATTTCAAAGGAGAATCCAAATTGGGAGCTCAAAATACCTAGTAGTTTTTAAGATATGCTAAAAGAACCATTTTTAGGGACCATATACAACTGTTCAAATTAACACAACAGCATTGGATTTCTATTTAAAGAAAGGGGGATATGCGTATCCATCAGTTGTAGAATGTACTTAGAGTTTTCCTAAAGTATTTTGTTGTGAGCAGCAGCCATACAATGAAAGCGAAATGTAAAAAAAAAAACTGCTGAGTTTTTTTTTTTTTTTTTAACTGGTTGACAACTCAATTTTTTGTCCATTAGTGAGAAGTCTGCTTTCATGCAACATGCAATAATTCAGAAAACTTTTTACGGGGATACTTGATTTTCACAGAAAAATGTGGCATTTCGGAGGTTTATTCGGAATATGAGAAGATCAGACGGTTTTTTTTTTAATTCCGAGCCACGGTTTATATTGCCATCCTAACATTATTGCCAATTTCTAATACAGTAGTTTATATAAATACAAAAACTCTTAAAACATAACCTCTCTCCAGAAGATATGTGCTACCTGAGTTAGTGCGCAGGTAAAAGTATGCATCTATCTTTGTTTAATCAAAAAGATAGAATGCTGCTTTTTTCCTTGCACTCCTTCACAGTGAGATTTTCTCTTCAAGTTTCAAAAAATATTATAACTTTAACAAAACCCGAGAATTTTCAATTAGTTACAAAAAAGCAAACGAATTATAGTGATTAGCTTTAGTTAATTTCTTCGAAAAATATGATTTGTCTACTCTTTGTAGACTTTGACCTTGAAAATATCATTTTAAATGTGGTGGTGGTCCCTAAATCTTTGGTCTGTCATAACTTTTGTTCTACTGGTCCTAAAGTGATGCCGCTTGGTACCCAGCTTACTTTTGACCCTCTGCATCTAATTGTGTAACCAAATATAGGGGTTCCAATTTTAAAATTCAGACTTTGTTCTTATTTCACTTTGTATATGGCCCCTTACCAAAATTTTATTCACATAGTTTTAAAGAAAACTTTAGTCCATGTCAGAAGACCTCTTTCTTTTGTTCTTAGCAAGTATAGTAGCCGAAAAATTCAGAGTGTTTCGTTTTTTTTTTTTCCTATGACTGTATCAAACCAATATAATGAATCATTCTGATCCCGGATAATGGAATATCCCGCTTCTTAGCATATTTTTTCGTGAAAAAATAGCTATTTCATTAAGTGGGCTCGACTGTAATTGCAAGTCAGTGTGATATTCAATAATGAGTTACGAATTTATAATGAGTTGCGAATTTATAGCATTGCAACATCTGGGGCAGGATCGTAACCATACTTTTTTTTTCGGGGAGGGTTTTAGATCCAGCCAAACATGTTTCTCGAAAAAGCTATATGACTAAAAAAAGTTGATTTCATTTTTATAGTCTATTGATTTTGGTCACAGCAGGTCATTTAAAAAAGGGGGTGCTGCTTTAAGAGTAGGGTCATTCCATATAAAATAACAACTTTTCAGAAATTTTCGTGCCGCACCATTTTTGATTTTAATCAAATTTGGTAGGTAATATGTAGTCATAGAAAAAAAAACGAAACACTCTGAATTATTCGGCTGCTATACTTGCCAAGAACAAAAGAAAAGTGTCTTCTGACATGGATTAAAGTCTTCTTTAAAACTATGTGAGTAAAATTTTGATAAGGGGCTATATACAAAGTGAAATGAACTCAAAGTCTGAATTTTCAAATGGGAACCCCTACATTTGGTTACATAATTAGGTGCGGAGAGCCAAAAGTACGCTGGGTACCAAGCGGCATCACTTTAGGACCAATAGAACAAAAATTATGACCGACCAAAGATTTAGGGACCACCACCACATTTAAAAAACTACTTTCAAGGTCGAAATTTACAAAGAGTAGACAAATCATATTTTTTCGATTAAATTACCTAAAGCTACTCGCAATAATACGTTTGCTTTTCGTAATTAATTAAAAATTCTCGGGTTTTGTTAAAGTTATAATATTTTTTTGAAATTTGGAAGAGAAAACCCTGCTGTGTAGAGTTCAAGGGAAAAACGCAACATTCTATCTTTTTGATTAAACAAAGATGGATGCATACTTTTAGCTACGCACTAACCGTTGCAGCACACACCTTTTGGAGAGAGGTTACAACTTAAAAGTAACCTCTTGTATTTATATAAACTACTGTATTAGGATTGGCAAAAATGTTAAAACCGTGGCTCAGAATTAAAAAAAACGTCTAATCGTTACAAATTATACCAAATAACCTTCCGAGACACCACAGTTTTCCATGTAAAAAATTCAAGTGTCCACGTAAAAAGTTCTCTGAATTGCTACATGTTGCATGAATGCAGACTTCTGACTAAAGGACAAAAAATTGGATTGTCTACCAGTTTTAAAATATACTCAGCAGTTTTATAAGCGTTTCACTTTCAACATATTATAACTGTTGAAAACTATATACTATATAAAAACGGTGAGCATGTTCTGCAACTGGTGGATAAGCATATTCCTCTTTCTTTGCATAGAAATTCCCTGCTATTGTTTCAGTTTGCACAGTTGTATATGGTCCCTAAAAATGGTTCTTTTAGCATATCTCTAAAACTACTGGATATTTTGAGCTCCCATTTTGGATTCTCCTTTGAAACCCCTTCTAGATTGTTTCTCCATCAAAATATTATATGGTTCCAGATCATCATTTTTCCAAATATTAATTTCAAAATTCATAAAAAATTCAAAATTTTATCTAAGAGGAAGTCAATGACGTTTTTATTGTTGGGTTGGTTCATACTTTGATATAAAAAAACAAACTTTACCGTACCTATCGTGGTTTAGGTATTATATGCCCAAGTATCACAAATATTTTTAACATTACGGGACGGTTTTTTCTCAGTTCAATTGTGAAGCAACGCTGGCGAAAATTTAAAACAATTTGGTATACAAAGTTAAATGATGTTGCTGATCACAAATATGTGATAAAAAAGGGGGGTTTTCATAGAAAATTTTAAAGTTGATGCCGATTTTTATATGAAGACGACCCCTTAACGACAATTTACCGATAGAAATTTATAGAACACATTATTCCTGAAAAAATAACATATTACACGTGTCTCTAGTGTTAATAGTCTTCGAAAACGAGCAAGTGTTTCGTTTTTTTTTTTTTTTTCTATGACTGTACAAATCCAGTTTTTGTCGATTTTTCATCAAACTTGGCGCAGACGCTCCTTGATGCACTTGAATTCACATGGGCGGGATTTTGAAATTTCTAAAAATCCAAAAAGCTCAAAATTCAAATTATTTTTCTCAAAATGGCCAATTTCATTCAATTTTGAATAGATAGAGTAATAGAGATAGGCCTTAAAGCATACAAATTGATAAAATTTAACACATTTAAATATGAGTATTTTCCAACAAAGATTTGGAGTAACAATGAATTATCAATTTAAGGCTCACCTATTTATTTTAGCATGAAGTAATTTAAACATAATGCAATACCGAGCAACGCTGGGTATTAAGCTAGCCCTACAATAAATATAACATAGCCACACATAATGCAGTTTTTACACTGCCAGTCACCTTCGTTCTAAATATAGTAACATATTCTTCCGAGGGAGATAAATTCATGAAGGAAAAGGTAAGTCTTGTTACGTCAGAAAGACTGATTGAGATGGGCCATGTTCAGATATTTCTCCTGTGTTACCTACTCTTCTTTGTTCTCTTCATTCCCCTGATTTCCATTCTTATGTTTGTTTTCGCCCTTGTTATAGTAAGCGTGTGTGTCTGCTATGCTCCTACACAGTAATTTTCGCACTTTTTTATTCAGTACGGAATGTGGGGCTAAGTGAAATAGTAAAATATTTTCAGTTTACAGTGCCACCTATCTAGCAATATTTTAACTATGTTCCTAGGTATAGAGTTGATTTTTCTCAAAAAATAAATTGCTCGGAAGATCAATGAAAAAAAATATATACAATTAATTTTCAAAATGTGGTACGTTTATTGTCATATTCGTGTTTTTTTTTTTTTTTTTTTTTTCAAAAATATTTCTTGTTATTTTTTAATGATAAAATTTTTATAATTATCATTTTAACTACTTTTTGAGGTCTACTAGCGTTCAGTGCAGTCATTATTTAGTTTATATTATTCACGATTTGATTTTAAATGTTTAATTTAATTTGCCAAGTGCACGCGGGGCAAAGTGGATAGGGCAAAGTGAAATTGTTCATATTGTTTGACTATGCGTTCATTTACTACATCACGTACGTTATTCTTCATTTATTAATTTATTCACATTCTTTTACTTATTCATTCTCTTATTTATTCATTCATTCACTTATTTTATTATTCATTCTTATTTTATTTACTCTTTCTTTTGCGCATATATTAATTGATTCATTTTCTTCTTATTTATTTATTCGTCTATTTTTCCATTAATAATTCAAATTGTTATTTTTTTGCGCATTCATTTGATGAATAATAACGGTAACTCATCAAATACAAAATGTTTCATTACAAAAATATTGTACAGGGTGACAAGAAATAACTTGGACACACATCGTACATTATAACTTTGTTGCTAATGAAAATAATGCGACCAAACTTCAGAATAGGTATGAATACATTATTTTGTCTAATATATTTAAACGTTTTCAAATTAGCTACCGTTAGTAATAATACAGAGCTTTAGACGTGTCACAAAATTTTCGGCTGCGGGCCGCAACTCACTCATTGATATTTTATCCCTTTCTTTCCCTAAGAATGCTTGTAGGAATGCCAACGTTTTATGAGGTTTAGTACACACCCTTGTCTCCAAGATGGACCTAACAGAATAATACATTGGATTCAAATACGGGGGAGGGGGGCATTCTTCAGCTCCAATGAAGTTCGGAAAATGTGTCTTGCATCAATCTTGAGTGTCTTTTGTGAAAAATCCTGTTGGAAGGTCTATCTTTGGTTTTCAAAGAGCTTTTGCGAACAAGGTAAGACATCTTCCAAAATGAGTTTGCGGTATGTTTGCTGATTATTTTTTATCCCTTGATCAACAAAAACAAGTGGTGTTTCCCCACTAGCATATATCCCACCCCAAACCATTGCAGATAGGGGTAGTTGACGCCGCCAACAATTCAAAAAGTTCCAGGTGCTTCTGCTGACCAAACTCTATCATTATGGCTATTTTGAGTTTCTTCAATTGAGAACAGTTTTTCATTTGTGAAGACCAATGTTTTCCACCGATCATCTGCGGCCCGCCTAAACAGTTCTTTCCTCTTTTGAAGTCTGGTGCGTCTGTTCTTTGCTGCTAGCTTTTAAGTCTCTTTCATTTTGTAAGGGAGAAGACCAAGCTAAACTATTATCATCAAACGAGTGTTTTCTATACTGATTTTCACCCCTCTAGCAACCTTTCTGATTGAAATCCTAGGATTTCGTTAAAGTCGCTTTTTGACAACTTTCTGGTCGCTAGATGTGTTAACTGTGCATTTTCTTCCTCTTCCTGACCTGTCACCATCATGTTTGAGTTTTTTTAACCTTTTAATTGTGCAGGAAACCGTGCACTTAGCCACTTTCAATCGTTGAACAATTTCATTTTTTTCGTTTCTTGCTTATGTAATTTAAGTATGGCAGATAGTTTGCGAACCATAATGGTTATCTCAACTAACTCACTTACACCTATTTAGTAGCATTCTAGGATCGATTCCCTATCATAATATCGTTAAAAATTCAGTGGTATTTACGGATATTTGGTTTGAAACTTTGTCCAAGTTATTTCTTATCCCCCTGTATTTTCCACTTTGAACCTTTTTTTTTTTTTTTGAATGGAAAAATTTCCTTCTTTTTTGATCGTGCAAAATAACTACGAAAAATGAAAAATAACCTTTTAACAATTATTGTATCACAAAATACATTATTTTACACTTTTGTACTCTTGAGTTTCAGAACAAAATTCCAGTTTGTTCATTTCTAAATCAGTATGTTACCTTAACTCCCTTACTTTTCCCTTCGCTTTACATTGTGAAAGAATTGTATCGTAATAGCGAAAAAAAGTCCCTTAAATTACAATCCAAGTTTCCATTTAATTCACCCCGAATAAGTGTTAAGTGTTTTTTTTTTCTTTTTTTACACGGCTACGGCGCAGCCAAAAGGAAGGGTTATGTTTTTATTATTCTAGGTATGTTTGTTTGTGGGGATTTTCCACCGTAACTCCTAAACTATTCATCCGATTTTAATGAATGAGGTATCAAGCGATTCGTTATTATGACGCAGGTAACTAGTTCATAAACGACAAATTAACTAAACTCGTCTAGTCGTCAGAGGATTCTGACGGTATTGCGGTGGCCGCGGATTCGAATCCCGACTCAGGCATGGATGCACTTCTGTCCTTCTTCTGTGTGTATGACTATTTTGTGAATGGCTGCCACAAAGACTCTATAAACGAGTCTTTGGCATACGTGTGTGTTAAAAGAATTAAAAAAATATATTAGTTTTTTCTAATTTCAAGCAGCATTTTTGCATAAATATGCCTTATATTAAAGCATCTTTGATCTAAAATGAAGGAGAAAAAACGCTTGCACAAATAAGTTCCATATATCGATAGAAAGATATGATTTTTCTTCATCACACAAAATTCGTTTAAATGTTCTAAACTAATTAGAATGTGTGTTATGATTGCTTTTATCTATTTTCATTCTAAAACCAAGGTGAGCGTTTAACTGAATATTCATTGTTAATCACGACCATTGTTGAACCAAAATGCGTTTATTAAAATGCATATCCAATTTTAAAGCAACATAAATATGATTTTGTCATTCATACTGGGAAATGAAAAGTTTTGTCCTCACATCACAGGGGTTGAAACAGAAAATATTAAAATGCACAAAAGTTTAAAAAACTGTAGCCGAACTACAGAAAAAAAAACCACTAAAGAGTAAGAAATAAAAATAAGTTTTAAAAACTAACCAGACTACAGAAAAAAAAGCTCTAAAAGGTAAGAAACAAGGTAGGCGTTATTTAATACATTTTCGTCTTTTGTTCTATTGGAGCCCTCTGACAGATCTACATTAATAACATCATAATTCAATTCTAATGCTGTAGTCGCGCATTGTCAAGTATAAAAAGCAAGCATTTTCATTTGATACTCAAGCAAGTATATTAGTTTGATATACAAGAATGATAAATTAGATTTTATGTCATTCTAATAAATTGTTTTTCTCATGGTTCACAATGCATGACTACAGCATTTAAATTTAAGTATAATATTATTAATGTGGAACTGACAGAGGGTTCCAATAGAACTAAGGAAGATAATGTATCAAATAGCACCTGCCTTGTTTCTCCCATTTCAGTGATTTTTTCTGTAGTCGGGTTTTATTTTTTTTTTTCTGTGCATATGTACAGCAGTAGAAAAAAACGAAACACTCGTTCTTATTCGAAGACTACTGATACTAGAGACGCTTGTAAAGTCTTATTCTTTTTGAAATAATGTAATCTGAGTAAAAAAGTTATTTAATTGTTGTATAGGAGTCATCTTCACATTAAAAAGTGCATTAACTTTAGAATTATCTTATGAGAACCCTAATTTTTATTACATTTTAGCAATCAGCATCATCGTTTAACCTTGTATAACCTATTTCGTGTAATTTGGTCCAGTCATTGCTTCACATTGAAGTTGAGAAAAAACCAACTCGTAGTATTTAAGAGTCGTGATAATTTTGCATATAATACCTTAACTACAATAGGTTTTACGCGAAAACTTGAGAGGAGGCAAAATTGATTTTTTTGCACGCCCAAAAGCTACTGATTATTTTGATCTAAAATTTTGGATGGTCAACAGCTCTTCTAGATTGTTTTTCTATCGAAATATAATGTGGTTTCGGATTAACGGGATTTTCGGAAAATGAAACGCTAAGAAAAAATAAAAGAAGAGAGGAGCATTGCGAGCAAACGATGTTCGATACAATACACTATCCATCAAATATGCAAAAAAAGATCACTGAATCAATTTTGGTGTCCTTTAACTCAATTTGTGTGTGTGTGTGTAGTGAGTCACAAAAAATTATTTAAAGTAAATGAAACATCCTGGAGTTAGCTATCAAATGTAGCGCAACCCGTTTGAATCATATTGTTTGATATTTTTCTGAAAGTAGTAACCAATATTTACTCAAATATGTGATTAATCTCATTGCACAGACTCGGGAGTTGCATCTGACATCACTACGCTATTGCTAGAAAACGGAGCAATTAAAGGGTATAAATTTGGGGAACTTGTATTCATATCTCTGCAATAGATGGCGCTTCAGTCAATATTCTTTTAAAAGTTCTTTCCTTAAATAATGCGTGAACAATTTCTTTGGTTTAATTGTTATATTTTCACACACAACAATAGTTAAGTGCAAACAATGAGAGATTTCAAAGCAATTTAATTTGAATGTAACAAAAGAGTAAAGTAAATTTATTTGTGTAAAGAAATTAAAAGAAACATCTCAATTGCTTAATTACTTATGTTTTGTCTCCTTAAGGGGTTCATTCGTCTAGAAAAAGTTTAGAATTAAAAGTTTTTGATAAAGTATTTTTAATTTAAGAAAAAGTCGATAGCTAACACTGAAAGAAAATTATTATAGTTTCTTAGTTTCCCTATGCTTTTCGAATTACTTCCAAAAACTAGATAAGAATTTTAATTTGAAAACTTCATTTTAAAAAATATGATACAAATTTCATTTGAACCAAACACACTTTAAAACAAATTGAATAAAACAGTACTTCATGTTGCAATTAATTTTATTTGAAAAGCTATACAACAATTAGTGGCTCTTTAGAAAAGAAAATCTGTTTTACATTTCGTTTAATTTATAAACCTTAAAAAAGTAGCAGAAATCTTTTGCTAGTCTCGAGATCAGGCATAGATTCAATTACAAGAAAATGTGATGATTACGATTATGATTATGAGCATGAGAAATTGGAGATTGCAATTACGATTACGATTACAGTATTCTGCCAAATCGCAATTACGATTACAGCAACGATTAGATTATGTAAACAAGGTAATCGATTACGATTATCATATGCCGATTTCGACACGATTAGAGTTTTGGGAGGAATATATATTATATAAATATATATTCATCTGTATAAATATATATATATATATATATATATATATATATATATATACACTGCTCGACATTGAAAATGCAACACCAAGAAGGAGTGGTCAGAAATTGATGAAATTCGGTAGGAAGACAGAGACAGCATGGAACAATAAGTAATATTTATTTCAAAATAAATAAGCAAAATTTAGAGCGAGGACGGCGTCGGCTCAGTAAGAAGTAGGACCACCGCGGACAACGATGCACGAAGAAACACGTCTAGGCATGGAGTCAATAAGCCTGCGGATGGTGTCCTGAGGGATGGCACTCCATTCCCTTTCAACCATTTGCCACAGTTCGTCCTCTGAACGAGGCAATGACAGGTTCTGCAAACGGCGTCCAATCACGTCCCACACATGTTCGATTGGTGACAAGTCAGGAGAGTATGGTGGCCAGGAAAGCATCTGTACACCTCGTAGAGCATGTTGGCTGATTCGAGCACTGTGAGGCCGGGCGTTATCCTGTTGAAAAATTGCATTTGGCAGACCCTGAAGGTAGGGGATTGCCACCGGCCGCAGTACATTATCTACATATCGTTGGGCCGTCATAGTGCCCCGAATACGAACTAGAGGTGATACGGAATTGTATGCAATAGCGCCCCAAACCATTATGCCACGTTGTCGCGCTGTGGGGCGTTCCACAGTTACTGCCGGATTCGATCTTTCTCCACGTCGACGCCACACACGTATGCGATGACAATCGCTGGACAAACAGAAGCGGGATTCATCTGAGAACACTACGGTTTGCCATTCTGCCATCCACGTCGCTCTGGTCCGGCACCATTCCAAACGTTGGAGTCTGTGCTGTGAGGTCAATGGCAGTCTTCTTAGCGGGCGCCGTGATTGCAGGCCACGTGCAACCAGTCGACGGGAAATCGACGTACAAGTGACTTGCGGGTCCGCCACAGCTTGACGGTAAATCTGTCGATCCAAGCGGTCTGACGTCACTCTGGCTGCATCTGCACCCCTCAATGTGTCTCAATTTCCTCTTTCCAACCATCTCCGACACAGCCGATGCACAGTGCTTGTATCCATGTGGGTATCAGCTGCAATTTGACGTATAGACCAACCTCCCCTTCTCAGTCCGATCACCATACCCCTTGTAAAGTCGTCTATATGCTGTAAGTGTCTTCGTTGAGGACGGCGTGGCATTTCTTCCTATCCCATGTATCCTTCGAGACAAAAACCAAACTTCTCCCATAATTAGTCTGGCAGAAAACCAACATGAACATAGCCCACTTTTCAACTTAATTCTTTTATATCTTACTTCACGTGCGTCGGAGAGCTGCGCATTTCATATCATTTGCATAACTCAGTGCCGTGCGTCTACGGTAAAATTTGCATGAATTTCTGACCACTCCTTCTTGGTGTTGCATTTTCAATGTCGAGCAGTGTGTATATATATATATATATATATATATATATATATAATTCAACCGCGACGAGTTGGCCGGTGTCAATCAAATGAGAAAACGAGTCCATTCCTAAAATAGGTATTAAAATAGGTAGAATTTCTACCCATTCAAATTTCCCCATCAATTGTGAATCCCATTCCTCAATTTTCATCTGCGTATCACCCCTTCCTAAAAATGGACAATCCTGAAAAAAGGAGGAGTCATAGGCCATCTCTGCGAAGTTGAATTATATATATATATATATATAATATATATATATATATATATATATATATATAATATATATATATATATATATATATATATATATACAGGGTGGTTATAAATTCACAGGAGGTGTTTGGAGCCCTTTAGCTCGTGAACTACTGGGCGAAACATTGCCAAATTTCGTAAGCGTGCATATTAGACCATGGGATTTTGATTTCTGGAATAAAAAAATTAATTTGAAAAATCACCACCAGGGGGAAATTTGGCGCTGTAAAAGTGTATTACACTGAATATCGCGAATTAAACTTGAAAAGATGCTGTATAAATCAATTTCGCCTAGCAAAAATGATTGTTCTTTGCAAATGAGGTTTAATATGATCGCTGTAGAATTTTCTATTAAAAAAACAATCACCATGAACAAAATAGCTGTCCATTTAACAAAATAGAATGCAATAATTCGCATAAACGCTTTGCGTTTACCTATCATCTGTATAAAATGATTGACTGGGAGCATTCTCATCATTCTGAGCGCAGTTGCCTCTTGATGGCTTTTAACTATGCAGGACCGCGCTTTGTTAGTAAAGCTCTACTATCAGCGTGATGAAAATGCCAATGTTACTCTTCGAGAATTTCGGCGAGTGAAGCAGTTGAGAAAAGGCCCGCTGACCATAACAAATGTAAGAAACATGATTAAGCGGTTTAAAATGACTGGATCTCTAGCCCAGCAACCAGGCTAGGGGCGCCAGACGGTTAATCAGCTACAGGTTGACGAATTTGCAAATGCTATTAGAGAACAATGCTTTGATGCTATCAAAGAAACATTTCTGATATCGCAAGTTTAAAAGATATGATAATTTTAAAAGTTAGAGAAATCCATTCTGATATGTTACGAGCCGCCGTAGAAAATGTTGTGCATCGTATGCAGCTCTTACAACTTTACAATGGCGATCTTATCGACATCATTTGTGACAAAAAAAGTCATTTTTGCAAATAAAATGGATGCATATTTTGTCAGTAGCAATTAATTCTTCGATAATCAGAACAATACACTTTAACAGCGCCAAATTTCCCCCTGGTGGTGATTTTTCAAACTATTTTTTTTTTTATTCCAGAAATCAAAATCCCATGGTCTAATATGCATGTTCACGAAGTTTGGCAATGTTTCGCCCAGTAGTTCTCGAGCTAGAGGGCTCCAAACACCTCCTGTTAATTTATAACCACCCTGTATATATATATATATATATATATATATATATGCAGAAGAGGATCCAGAAATATTCATTAGGGGTCAAGTTCGTTAGGGGGGTCAAGCACCTTATTAGTTTTTCGGGGGGAAAACGAAGCATGTAAGATTTAAACCTTCTTTAAAGTATCATACACTATTGCACAGCAAGTAATAATTTTTATTACATTCTGTTAAAATTAACCATTTATTTATTTTGGTAAAAATTTACTATCGTGAAAAATATAAATTGGAAATTTATATATTGTCTACATGTAATCAATACTGGAATCGTAAAATTCTTGAAAATAAATTCCTCAAACGGAATTTGAAAAAAAATTTCAGGTAAAATTTAGCATTTTTTAACATAAAAAAGTTTTAAAAATCTGCAATTACATTTTTTTTTCTTCTTTTCATACTTTTTATTAAAAATAATATGAGCCTTAAAATATAAATCATAAACAAAGATTAAATTATTTATGAAAATGTTTTAGAAAAAAAAGTCAGATTACACGATTACAAATAATTAAAAAAAAATAAATAAAATAAAAATAGAAAGCGCATCAAAACACATTTTATTAACAAGAAAAAAAAAAAAAACGTTATCAATTTTAAAAAAATGGCTCAACTTTCTTTTTTAATCCGTTGCCAAATATTAGAAATATATAAATAAGTAAATAATAAAATCTTCTCTTAAATGAAGAATTTTCGTTAGAAAAAATCGTTTGTCAAAAAAAAATGACAAATAAATAAACAAAAAATCGTCTGCACCGGTATTCCTATTCGTCAGGAGTACAGTCATTTTTCCCAGCCTGCATTTCTGCCATACTTGCTGAGTCAGAGTTAGAGTCAATAATTCGGAATTGTTGAAAAGTTAGTCCAGAGTCGGAGTCAATAGGCGGAGCCAGAGTCAAAGGCTCTACTATTTTAATCGTAGGAATCGGTGATTTTTTCCGAGCCTGAATTTCTGCTATAGTTGCAGAGTTGGAATCGAGAATTCGGTGTCGGAGTCAAGGAGTCGGAATCGGAGTCCTAGCAACAGCTTATTCAGAAAAAATATTTTCCATTATTCTTGACAAGATCTTTTAAGCAAAAAATGTTTGTTTACCCATTTGTGTCCAGTAGGTCTAAAAACGGGACGCTTGTTAGTTACTGCATACAAAAACCTAGAATGGGTATATCAATTTACTAAAGCTGTTTTTCACAAGTTAAATAGTCCTTATTCTTGAGAAAACCAGATAGAACCACCAGTTGGATATCAGGGTTTATTTAGTGACAGCTATTTTCTGACAAATCAGTCAAGCAACGATCCAGCATGGGTAGCCACAGAAAGTAAGTTATTTTTGCGAACTTACTTTTCATAAAATTAAAACTTTTTTAAAATGATTTGCTTTAAATTCATCACAGATGCCTTCTGTAATGTTACTTTGCAAAAGTAAAGTAAAATAAGGTGGTATTTTCCTCACATATCTGGCTAGTGTCCCCTTTTTATAGCTGACCATCGGGGATCTTGTCAGGGGCGGCTAAACTACATCGAAGATATTGAAAAAGTGTCATGTTTGTGGCCCCCCTAGCTCCCTGCACTGTTAGTCAGTGACAATTTTCGCACGAAACCTAGTTATTACCGTATATATATTACTTAAATCGATCATTAGTGCACTTTTTGTATGTACAGTCATAGAAAAAAAAACGCTCGTATTCGAAGACTATTAATACTAGAAACACGTGTTATATGTTATTTTTTCTGAAATAATGTGCGCTACAAATTTCTATTGGTAAATTGTTGTTAAGAGGTCGTCTTCATATAAAAATCGGCATCAACTTTAAAATTTTCTATGAAAATCCCCCTTTTTTATCGCATATATGTGATCAGCAACATTATTTTACTTTGTGTACCAAATCGTATTAAATTTGCTCTAGCCGTTGCTTCACAATTGAACTGAGAAAAAAGCATTCCGTAAGGTTAAAAATATTTTTGATACTTGTGCATATAATACCTAAACCACGTTAGGTACGGCAAAGATTGTTTTTTTATATCAAAGTATGAACCAACCCAACAATAAAAACGTCATTGACTTTCTCTCAGATAAAATTTTGAATTTTTTATGAATTATGAAATTAATATTTGAAAAAATGATGATCTGGAACCATATAATATTTTGATGGAGAAACAATCTAGAAGTAGTTTCAAAGGAGAATCCAAAATGGGAGCTCAAAATATCCAGTAGTTTTTAAGATATGCTAAAAGAACCATTTTTCGTGACCATATACAACTGTGCAAACTGAAACAACAGCAGGGAATTTCTATGTAAAGAAAGAACATGCTTATCCAACAGCTGCAGAATATGCTCAGGGTTTTAGACAGTATTCAGTTTTCAACAGTATTTATACATTAAGAGCGAAAAGGTTAATAAAACTACTGAGTATGTTTTGAAACTGGTAGGCAATCCAATGTTTTGTCCATTAGGGAGAAATGTGCTTTCGTGTAACATGCAGCAATTTAGAAAACTTTTTATGTGGAGCTTTGATTTTCACAGAAAAATGTGGCATCTCGGAAGGTTATTCGGAATAATCTGTGACGATTAGACGTTTTTTTTTAATTATGAGCCACGGTTTTAACATTATTGCCAATCCTAATACAGTAGTTGAAATAAATACAAAGACTTTTAAAACGTGATCTCTCTCCACAAGGTATCTGTTGCCTGAATTAGTGCGTAGCTAAACGTATGCATCAATCTTTGTTTAATCAAAAAAATAGAATGTTGTATTTTTCCCCTGAACTCTAACAGCAGGGTTTTCTCGCCTAAGTTTCAAAAAATATTATAACTTTAACAAATCTCGAGAATTTTTAATTGATTACAAAAAGCAAACGTATTGTAGCGATTAGCTTTAATTAATTTCTTCGAAAAATACGATTTGCCTACTCTTTGTAAACTTTGACCTTGAAAGTAGCATTTTACATGTTGTGGTGGTCTCTAAATCTTTGGTCGGTCATAACTTCTGTTCTACTGGTCCTAAAGTGATGCCGCTCGTTACCCAGCTCACTTTTGGCCCTCCGCGGCTAATTGTGTAACCAAATATAAGGGTTCCCATTTGAAAATTCAGACTTTGAGTTTATTTCACTTTGTATATAGCCCCTCATCAAAATTTTACTCATAGTTCTAAAGAAGACTTTAATCCATGTCAGAAGACACCTTTCTTTTGTTCTTAGCAAGTATAGCAGCCGAATAATTTAAAGTGTTTCGTGTTTTTTTCTATGACTGTACAGAAACGAAAAAGTGCACACTTCGTGACCGTATTCTCTGCATGATGAGGATCAACAGGGAACTTAATGAGTGTATTTTAAACTAGAGTATGTGTAAAGCAGTGAGTAACCGCCCCTAAGCAAGGGCTAAGGCAGGAACATCAACAGGGAACTTAATGAGTGTATTTTAAACTAGAGTATGTGTAAAGCAGTGAGTAACCGCCCCTAAGCAAGGGCTAAGGCAGGAACATGCAATAAACCGCCAACTCGTTCATTTCGATCCATGGACTGGAAACTGCAGTCCTTGGATCGAAATGAACGAGTTGGCGGTGTATTGCATAGAGTATGTGTATTTTCACAAACAAGTTACAGACTTATGGGAAAATGTCCTGGAGGCTCATAAAATGCACCTCAAGATGTGAAAATTGCATGTGTTAACGACGAATCTAGTTATTGTGCACACTTCGTGATCTTATGTCTCATTGCACTGAGGGTCAACCGGGAACTTGATGAGGGTATTTTAAACTAGAGTAGGTGTATTTTTACAAAATGTGACAGACCTATGGGCAAATGTCCTGTAGGCTCATAAAGTGCACCTCCAGATGACAAATTTGCATGTGTTAAAGACGAATCTAATTAATTTTAGTCGAGTTATATGCTTTGTCACACACAAATTTGCATAGACATTGTATATTCTACTATGGCTCTCTCAAATTAAATCTCAATAATCACCGTTGTTCCAAATTTGGGGAGAGGTCTAAACCCGTCATGTATTGGTTGCATTGAAAACGAAATAGTTCATTTTACTGTTTGGAAATACATATTGTGTGCTTAAAAAGAAATTTTCGCTACAGAAAGGGGGCCATATTAAACATTTGTTAACTTCTCTCATGATAAAAACTCCTTGAAATGCTCTTTATAGTCATGTATAACAAAAGGTTTTATTCTGTTCTTTGATTAAATAGACGTGTTTAAAACTTTTTTTTTAATCACCCTGTACATGTAAATTAATAGATGTATGATGTCGAATTCTGGTTGTGCCTCGAACTTAATGTTTTAAATTCACCAACTTTGCAAACGAACCTCATAAAGTTACTAAATCAAGAAACATTACAGTGCAAAGTTTTTTTTCTTAAGGGGAAAAAAATAGGAAACCTCTTTCTCTTTACAGCCCAAAATTTGTATGATGTCGAATTCTGGTTGTACCTCGAAATTAATGTTTTAAATTCACTAACTTTGCAAACGAACCTCATTAAGTTACTAAATCAAGAAACATTACAGTAGCAAGGTTTTAAAAAAGGAGGGGGGGGAATAGCAAACCTCTTTCTCTTAACAGCCCAAAATTTGATTTTCAAAAGCTTAAATAGTGCGGAAAAAAACAGTTTTTGCATGCAAATGACTGTAACTCCTTTTCTAGTTATAGTAGAACAAAAATTTAAAACCCATTGGAAAACTAAAAAGTAAATCTTTCCATTGATGTATAACATGACTTTCTTAGGACAGGTTAAGCTTTTAATTGTTGAAAATGGTTTAAAAATCACTATTTTATCAGCAAAAATGTGATGCGGTTTGTGCCTCGAACTTAATGTTTTAAATTTGCCAACTTTGCAAAAGAACCTCATAAAGTTACTAAATCAAGAAACATTACAGTAGCAAGGTTTGAAAAAAAGGACAAAAAAATAGGAAACCTCTTTCTCTTTACAGCCCAAAATTTTATTTTCGAGAGCAAATTATAGAAAATCGATGCAACTCTAATCCTGACGACAACCGAAAGGCAAGAGAAGGGGAAAAAAAGCGAAGTACGAAGAAGGAGAAAAACCGCAGAGTAAAGTAAATAAAATGCCAATGTAACGAGGGACTGAATTTCTGTGCACAGTAAAGAGAATTCTTATCAGTAATTACTTTTTAGGTCCCAGTGAAAACCGCCGTGTTTTTACTCCGCAGCACTTTCTTCGGTTGAAGAGGAAAAAACAACTGTAATCACAGGTCTGATTTAATTATGGTAAAGAAGGGGGAATAAGTTTTTTGGAAGGAAGCAGAATTGGGTTTGAATTAAGGTAAAAGCCGCGGACGATACTACTCAACTCTAATTTCCCCGCATTTCTCGAAAATTGACAAACGCAAATAAATAAATTACTCCATGGAAAGAAATGTATTCCTAAATATGTTATACGATTAGAGGAGAAAAACAAATGCAGCGTTAGAATGTTTAAGTAAAAGGCTTATCAAGAAGAATATACTGAGATTGAATCTAGGTAAAGTGACGTAAAAGGACGTTTGCTAATGCTGCAACCCAGAATGAGATAAGCGTCGAAGTTACGTAAATGAATGGTAGACTCTTACACATTTATTGGTTATATAAATGCAAAACTAGTAAACATTTCACTCTTGAATTAGGTTTGTTTATTTTTTATCTAGCAATACACTTAGACAAAAGAATATACTGAGATTGAATCTAGGTAAAGTGACATAAAAGGACGTTTGTTAATGCTGCAGCCCAGAATGAGATGAGCGTTGAAGTTACGCAAATAAATGGTAGATTCATGAACATTTATTGGTCATATAAATGCAAAACTAGTAAACATTTCTCTCTTGAATTCGGTTTGTTTATTTTTTGTCTAGAAATACGCTTATTGTGATATATGTCTCCGTAGAATTTATAATTCCCGAGAGCATTTTTATTTGTCATTTATATGTGCGGGAGGGGTATGGGGCTGTTTTTGTTGATAACAAGATGAAATTGTCTTTAGAGGGATTTTGATCATTTTGTATCTACGTTCATACGTATTTAGATACTTAACACGTTATAAATTATGTTTATTTATAGTTTACATTCAAGTAAAATTTATTTATTATAAGTACCTAACTTCTTCTCTCTTTCCGTATTTTGCAACTTGCAAACGTTTGAAACAAATTCTTCTCTTCTAAGCAAAATTTCTTAAGGAAGAAAATTACTAACGTATAAGGATTTAAAAGCTAACAAAATGCGACAATAGAACAATTGATCCAAATGTACAGCTTGAAAATTTTCAAAAGTTCACTCAATTATTTTAGCAAAATTTTTGAGATAACTCAATTTCTCTACATATTTGAAATAAATCGTCTTAATGTTACGAAATAAAAAAAATGTATTCAATATTGTGTTGTATATTCTTTTGCTTTGAGAGCTATCAATTTTAATAATACTATAGGCAAAGTAGACCTGAAAATTCAAACTATTTATTAGTCGCCAGTGACCATTAAACCTATTCAGCTTGGTAGCCACTTTTTTTATCATTAATGCCTACTTTATCCAGCACTTTTTTTTTTCACGAAATCAAAGCAGGCACTATACAAAAACTAATTTACGGGGATAATATTTCTTCGGATCAAACTAAGGCTCCTATAAGAGGGGAGCTGACTCATCCGACATTTTGGTTCCAAAACGGCGGTCGTGGAACCACTGGTATCTGTACTCAAGTCGCATTGAAGAAAAGTGGAAGCTAAGCTTGAATTGCAGCTGCATAGATGATATTTGACTATTTTTGTCTTTTTGACAAAAACATTTCATAAACTCAGGCTTGAAACAAGTGCAATATGAAAATAGACCCAATGTCAAGAAACATTTCCCAATAAACTATTTTAAATTCGAGAAATAAGTTATCTCTTTAAATTTACCTAATATGGTGCTTTATCTAACTAATCATAAGTTATTTTGCGCCAGAGCAACAAGGTATAATATTAATGTGTTTCAAATACCTGTAACAAGGCTGGATCCAAGAATGTCTTCGAACAAAAATGTCGGACAAGTCAGCCTGTCCTCTAAAGGAGCTCTAGATCAAACCTAATTGATGTGAAGAACGTTGGCTGAGATTATAAAAGTTACTAAAGCCTGTCCTGATATATGCTAGCGAAACCTGGACATTGGATTTGGACAGCATACGAGCCTTGGAAACTTTGGAAAGAAGGCATTTAGAGCTGTTTCTGGGCCAGTTAATAGCATGGATGCTGGCGTGCCAGATGCAATTTTGAGCTTTATGAGCTTTATTAAGAACCTCAAGTTACTCACATCATCCGAAGTAACAGACTGAGAAAATATCTGGAGAAGTCCTAAAAACAATCCCACCAGAAACATACGCTTTCAAGAGTAGCGTACCATGGTTAGATGCAATTTTGAGCATCTTACCCTGCAAGGGGCAAGTGCTTACACCTACAAGGGGGCTAGATGACACTGAAAAGGACATTAAAGCGTTAAAAGTTAAAACTGGCCAATGAGCTGCTGCGTACCGTTTAAGTTGGAGGACGAATGGTGTCGAAGCAGCCGAGACCTGTACTGTCCGTCCATGAAAACCGCGCCAAGCACTCGCGAGCAGTTCCACTTAGACAAGGGTAGATGGGTTGTAGGTGATAACTTTCCCAAGTTTTCAATTTAAAACTAGCAATTGCTTTTTCCTTTTGACATATTCAACTAAACTTTGTATTTGAAATTAGCATCGTTCCACGCTGTTTGATACGGCTCAAAGCTTTTCATTAATATTCCCCTTATTGTTATCTTACCTATCTTCCCTATATTGGTAAGATCAGAGAAGACCTGACGCATGCGTAAATACGCGGAAGGTTTTACCTAAGAAAATCAGACAGTAATAGGTTGCTGCGCTGGTAAAGAAGAAAGCCAATTGGAAGTTCATTCATTTTCACTCCACCCCCCTCCTCCCAAAGTGCTTTCAAACCTTCTGCATAAGCCCACGAATTTTTTGTTTACTGAATTTTAAGGGGAAGGGGGATAGGAGAGTGAAATAAATAATGACTTTTCTTCTCCATTGGCGATATGGAACAGTATGTGAGAACTTAGGATATGTGGCGGTTTTACGCGCCATAAACTAAGAGTGAAAAAATAAAAATGTCTTGTTTTGAAAAACTGAAAAATAAAATAATAAAATAAAGTAATAATTATCTACGGCTGATTAGATTTTTTAAAGTGGAAAACGGATTATTTTTTTAATTGCCAAAGTAAGACATTCAGTTGTCAGTTAAAAAATGATTTTCTGGTCTAAAAAGAAGTTTTCACTCAGGAAAAATGTACTCAATCATTCTCAATACGTATCTCAACGGATCTCATTACGTAATTTTAAAATGAAATGTGTTAACTTTTTTTGTTGTCATTACTGCCAAGTTTATTCATATATTCATTTATTCATTTATTTTTATGTTTTTCAAATAATGAAGAAACAACAAAAGATAGAATTAATAACTAAACCAAATGCAAATTGAAATGTCAAAAACTACTTTTTTTTATGTTTTCTTTATTCTTCCTTTAAAACAACAGAAATTAAAATGAAAAACCTAATCTGTAATTATAACTTGAAACGAAATCTGTTGATTTCACAGCTAAAATAATCTCAAAGCATAACGTTAATCAAACTCAACAGAAAAAAAGGCTGTTCTTTTGTTGAAAAAAAAACTGAAAAAAAAAGCAATGATGAAACACCAAGTCTATACACAGGCTTGAACAGGAAAAAAAACATTAATTAAAACTCACCTGTGTGTTCTGATGTTCGATAGGCATTTCCACACCTACCCTTTCATCTCTTATCAAGGGAGAGGAATTAGTTTGATTAATTTCGAACAACTTTTACTACGGTGCCCGCTTTTAACATAATAAGTTACCCCGAATCAATATTTTAATTAAAATGGGGACCCATTGTTTCCGCCATTTTTTCCACGCGAAACGCTTGCTGGCATGTGTTTATTGATTTATTTTTAGTTTCAAAAGATGCGAGATTTCCGTGTTTAGAAATCCACTGATGACAGGAATTCCTTTTGTTTTTTATTGAATTAAGTGATTTATAGGAGGGTGAGGACAGGGGGGTTTATGGAATCGATCACAGCCGGATTTCCGGTAATTTATTATCCAGCATTCACTAGAAATCCGTATTTTTGAAAGTTGATGTACTCATGCGCCAGGGGCTGTTGTCTAAAAGAAGCGATGGGTACTTAACATTCCGTGATCAATTTTAGGCAGTGAAATTTCTCATTTATTTCTAGGAATGAAGTGCCGTGTAGTGACATGTTTGAAAACTAAGCAATCCGCTCCGATATGGTAATTTCTTCTATATATAGTTTCAAAATTTGTGTTTTATCGTTTGAAACTTCGAGTAGATTTTTCCGTTTGCGCTTTTTTATTCTTCTTCTCATAAGGCCAATTTATTTGGAAATTTAACGGAAAAAATACAAGATCTGGTGTAATGAATAAAAGGATGTAAGAGTCAGAGCTGCCGAACAAATTGAAACTTTTTAGGAAGCCAACATTTGAAATAAAGAAAAATGCATGCCATTTACCATAACATACAGGTCATTACTTGGCTTTGAGTACAGATGGTCGCCGTCACGATCAGTGCTTTTGTCCAGATGTCGAATGAAAGCTTCCACCGCCCGATCCGTACGTTCAGTGAGATCTCCTCCACAGCTGTACACATCCTTTTCTTGAGCTCACTTTCTCGTACCATGGCCTAGTACCGTGCGATCTACATATGAAAAAAAGACTTGGATAATTGACTTGTATCCATGATGCCATTTCAAGATATTTCGCTCCAAAAATCAACTTTTTTTTAATTTATCCGGGATTTAAAATTTACTACTAGATGGTAAAGGGACCTTGATAACGAGTATAATTACATCGTTGATTTAAAATAAAAACTTTTAACAATTAATTAGTTCGAAAAAAAAAACATTACTTTCCGGACCTCCTTATAGTTTGTCTTCGCAATAAATTGTTTTAAACGTGATCGAATTATTGAGGTTTGACTACCAAAAATACAAAACTCACATATTCGGAGAACACATATCTCTCCTCGAATGTGTAACCCAATTAATCATCTACACAAATATGGCGTCATATCAAATGTCCGGCCGCCGATGGATACTGTATCCGGGCACTTAATGATTCCTCCTCGCAGAGATCCAAACTTGATGAATGTCATTATGCAAGGCTATCATTAGCAGATACCTATAATTGCAAAGATCTAAGACAGGACATCCTCAGGATATTATCACGTCGTTAAAAGCTAAGCATGACATAATGATACTTAATTTCCAGAAGGCAAAGCAATAAAATTGTCTTGATTGGCGTTTTGACCCAAAACTCTGCCATTAGGAAGTTGGGAATGGTGTTGTGAAGTAGTTCATAGTCTTTTAAGCATGGATATTTTGGCTTTTGAGGTAAAAGTGCTAATTTTTGGGAACATGCTTAGAGTTTTAGCGATCAACATAGCGATGTATTAAGGCTGAGGAAGGGGGGGGGGGTCCTGTGTTAGAAAGCTAAAAAATTTTAGGATAAAAGAAAGCAAGTCGAGATAACTTTTTAGATTATTTTATTAAATATCTGAACACGGGGAAAAAAAGTATTTTTAGAGAAAAATATTCACATGGAGCCGATTTTAATGCACATTCATGCAACTGCTATTTTCAATCCGCGGGGCAGATGGGGCTCGCAATTTTCATCTGAAGAAAAAACTCCGTTTAAATTTTCATATAGTTTCTTCTTTATAAACTAGAAGCAACTTAAAAAAATATGAAATTTGAATATTTTCTCAGTTGAAAAAAATAGTGTTTTGTAAAAAAAAAATCAACTTGCTAAAAAATTATTAAGAACGTTTAAGAAACAGAAGTATATATTTTTTAAAGTCTGAAAAAGCACCTCCTCAATCAAATACATGGAGGTGCAAAACTTTGAACAGCAATATCTCAGTTTGAGATCGCCTGCAGATACAACTTTTGCGCTTAGCACGGCAGTATACTAAATGAAAACAAGCAGAAAATGACACCCACTGATAACTTCAAGAAAACGATTGCAGTGTAGTTTGGTCCCATAAAATATCAATCGATTGCACATCGTGAACTCTGTTTAAAAGAATGCCTGGTGTTATAAAATAAAGAGGGAGCTTAAGAACTCATGCAGTGATTTTCAGTTCGATTGGGCACGATTAATATATTGGATCATTTAAAAAGTCCTCGCGCTTTTTTCTAACCAGATGGTTTGACGCATATATTTCGAGCAACACTAATCCAATTGCGTTATATGAGTATTCGTTTGAAAGGTGACATTTCAGGCTACCTTTCTGTGATCACGTTCAAGTATTTTGCCAGTCGAGTAAAAAGTTATAGCGCTTTAAAAATGACTGAAATATCTGAAAAATATGATAGGTAATGCTTTTTTACTGCAAAAAAGATAAGAACGCCACTAGAACGACCGATGTTTTTTAAAAATGTTACGTAAGAATGCATTGAGTGAACGCCGTAATCAAAAGAGGTATATTATATTCCGTTCCAAAAATTTCGATGTCAAAGATACACCCCTCTCTGGTCGGCTATTCACTGAAAAAGTCGATGAAGTTTTCAACTGGTTTAGCGGGACTAACGCGTAAGCTCTTAAAAGATATAGGAGACACTTAACATCAACCGCATAACAGTTTGGGATCCTCTGAAGAGAACAGGTTGCTCAAAGAAGCTCCATGTTTGGGTGACACAAGAATTACCGAAAAAAAAATTGATCGACAGAGCTGCCATCAGTAAAACGCTTCTAAGGAGATCCGAAATCGATTCTTTTTGAAGCAAATTATTACAGGAGATGAAAAATGGATTAGATATGAGACAATGAAATGCATGCGATCTCGGTAAAGGGCTGTGACCCACCACAAACGACTTCAAATCCAGGATTGACGGTAAAAAGATGTTTCGTAGAAATGGAAGGGCAGTGCTCATAATGAACTGATACTACCTGGCGAACAGTAAATTCTGTCCTCTATTGTGCATAACTCAACTGTTTCAATGAAGCAATCAAGAAAATGCCACCAGAATTGGCCAACAGAAAAGGAGTTGTGTTCCACCATGATAATGCTAAGCCACACTCATCTTTGATGACTTAGAATAAATCGAAAAAACTTGGTTATGAGCTTTTAGTGCATCTAACGTATAGGCTAATTTTTATTATCATTAGTTTCAGTCTCTGAAAAATTCTTTTGACGGCAAAAAATTGGCTAACTAAACAGTCGCTGAAAATCACTTGGCTAAGTTTTTCGCCGATAAACCTCAGAAGTTTTACACCAATGAAGTTATGCAGCTACCGAGGGAATAGCCAAAGGTCATAAATAATAATGAGCATATGCACTTAGATTAAAATTAATTTTCAAATAAAAAAATTCTTACTCAAAAACTTACGAAAAAAGCGCGGAGACTTTTTAAATGACCCAATATTTTATTCTCAACTCGAACATATAAATTTGTTAAAACTTTTTTGTTATGTTTTCTATTTCACCCATGGAATCCAAACTAGATTCTAAACTCTCATGAAATAAACATTGTTCTTTAAATCTTTTCCAAAAAATTAGTATAAATTATTTTTCTTCGAAAACTAAATTAGATCTTGTCTGTAAACCGATTTAATACATTCATTTTTAAAAATATTGATTGAATTGAATAAATTCTTTTTTTGTTTTTATTCTCGATAAAATGATAGGTTTGTTAAATTATGCCAAGTTTAACCACATTTGATAGATTTTACCACATTCTGGGCAACATTTGTTTAATTTTACCATATTCTGGGCCACATATGACCCTTGTTCAGTAGGTAGAGCACCACTGGTTTGTAGGATATTAAGTATCTAAATGTATGCAAATTTTTGTCTTTCTAGAACACGGAGTAATAACCTGTTGCAATCCTTTCTTGAAAACTATAAGTTGGGACTGAAAAAAAAATCAGTTTTCTTTCATTGCTTCTTTGCCATCGCTTTCACGTGTAAATTAACCGAAGTAGAATTGCCAACGATAAGAAACAATATACGAAGAGAAACATGATTTTGTATAATTGAACATCCTAAGCAGGACATATCAAACCTATTCCTAAGATTCTGGTTTTTAAGGCTGCATCCTTGCTGCAATCCTTCCTTGAAAACTATAAATTGGGAGAGAAAAAAAAAATCAGTTTTCTTTCATTGCTTCTTTACCTTCTGGTTCACGAACAAATTAACCAAAGTAGAATTGCCAACGATAAGCGACAATATACGAAAAGAAACATGATTTTGTGTATAACTGAACATTCTAAGCAGGACATATAACACCTGTTCCTAAGATTCTGGTTTTTAAGGCTACATCCCTGCTGCAATCCTTTCTTGAAAACTATAAATTGGGAGCGAAAAAAAATCATTTCTCTTTCATTGCTTTTTTACCTTCTCGTTCACGTACAAATTAACCAAAGTAGAATTGCCAACGATAAGCGACAATATACGAAGAGAACGGGACGCTTGTTAGTTACTGCATAAAAAAACCTGTAATGGGTATATCATTTTACTAAAGCTGTTTTTCACGAGTTAAATAGTCCTTTTTCTTGAGAAAACCAGTTAGAGCCACTATTTGGACATCAGAGTTAATTTATTGACAACTATTTTCAGACAAATCAGCCAAGCAACGATCCTGCATGCGTAGCCACCAGGGTTTCCAGACGTCCCGGATTTCAAGGGACAGTCCCGTTTTTTGAAAAATTGTCCCGCGTCCCGGGGAACCTTGATACGAGACGGCTAAAGTCCCGTATTCTGTCTAGAGGCAGCATTTTACAAAATGAAACATTATTTACGGAAAAAAATGAAGTAAAACAAAAAAATGTGAAACAGAGTGATAAGAAAATTGATTGAATTATAATATTTCCTTCCTTATTCTGAAGTAATGTTACTGTTCTATTCATTTAGAGCTTTAGAAATTGTTGTTACAACCAATTCAACAAACGTTCGTTGTAAAAGTGGTGTATCTCCTTGTAAATGATTTTACTATGCCTTACTGTAAAAAAGCTCTTCTCAATTTTTTAGTTATGAAAGAAATACGTGTTCAGCTACTATTAATCACTAGATTTTTTGTAACAATTTCAATCTTTTGAAATTCGCTTCGCTTTGATTCGCTTCGCTTTTATACTAAAAGATGTAGCTAAATGTTATTTCATTTAGCAAACAAATATGTGTTTTAAAAGCATGACGATAAGATAATTTTTACAATGAGCGACAGAGAAATATAAATTACAGTGAGCTTTATGGCAACCTAAAGACCATCAAAATTTAGAAATAATTATTGCACCATTAAAATCAAGTAGGGTCAGGTGGGGAAAGTGGGGCTATTTTAAAAGACACCCATTTTCTCTTTTCTAATTAAAACATTTTTTTATTTCTTTTTTTAAAACATAAATTGGGATCATAGCAAATATTTTCGTGTTAGTTTTAGCACACTCTAAGCTAATTAAATGCTTACAAAACGTTTTCTATGCTCATTGAATGTGATATGTAAAAGTTAGGTGTTAATGAAATTTCCTCTAGAATCATTATTCATTGGCAAATGCTATTCATTTTGATATAGACTTGTAGTATAACATCTAAGGATCATCCCCACATAAAGATGTAACGACAAAGTTTAGAATACTATTTATTATGAGTCGTTTCCCGAGGTGGGGTAAAGTGGGTCTATGGCTAAACTTTCTTAAAAGTTTACGATGACGTTACATAATTAGAGAATTTGAACTATTTTTATGATTTTATGTGCTTATTTTTTATTATTGTTTTAAAATTGGCCTTTGTTCTGCTAATTTACATGCAAAAAATTATTTTCTTGCTGTTTTCCCTGCTTTGCCATTGGTTTAACATGGGTGTCAATGGGCTTGGCGAGAAATTGACAAGATATCACCAAGTTGGCATCACTTTTGGCGACTTAGTTTTGTCGCCAAATTTGGCAAGAAATCAGTGTCGCCAAGATTGGCGACATTTGGCGCTTTTTCGAGCACAATAGAAAGTTGCAGATTGTTCTAAAATGTTTCAGTATTGTGAATGATAGTAAAAAGATTAAAACTGATGACGTTGTTTTTATTCGTTAAATGACAAATAAAAAATATTTTTAGCGCATTTGTAGCTTTAAATAATATTAAGGTATTTTAATTTAATTGTATACTTATGTAAAAATTCTTATTTACACATTTTTGTTTAAATTTTTACTAATTTCTGTACTAGACCCACTTTACCCTACCATGGGGGAAAGTAGGGCTATCAACACATGATGTTTTAAATGTATCACTGAGAGAAAACAATCAAACAAAATAAAATGGTTTTGCTTCATACTTAATCTATATGAATCCAATGCATATAAAATGCATCAAAAATGTCCTTAAAATGAATTTAATCATGTGATTTTGAGACCGTTTTTTAAAAAAGCGCGATTTTAGCCTTACTTTCCCCCACCTGACCCTAGCAAATATGATTTTAAAAAAAAAGAATTTTCCGACATTAAATAAGAATAATTATCATGTTATAATATTGATAAAACTGTACAATTTTCCCCCAAAAGATATTGAGTACTAATTTTTTTTTAATATGTTTTAAGTTAATTTCTCATAGTGAGTTCAAGTAGTAAGGTTTAATTTTCTAGGTCTACGCAATTGTAATCAAAATTTTTGTTAATGACTCATTAAAATTATGTTGCATTCAAATTTCCTCATTGGTACGTACAGCTTTTTAAAAAGATACATACTAAACATTAGTCATCAGTAGAAGCGAATATTATATCATTCACATCAAGACAGGCTCGTCATTTGGGACATCAGAACTGCTGGTCAATGGCCTCCCCCCTGGTTTTGGGAAATTAATGTATTTACATATAAGTCGGAGTGGCTTTTACTTTTTTTTTGGTATAATTTGCATTGAATTTTGGTATAATTTACCTTTTGCCCCCCCTCCCACTGGAAACATTTGAAATGAAAGGCCTGCGCCAGGAAAAAGGGGGTTAATAACAGGAAATACGAATTTTCACAACAATTAGTGTTAAACCTTTTCCCACTAATATTCATGACGAAAAATAACTATGCAATGTTAAAAAATGAAGTTTTTATTTATATTACCATTGGGTATTTTTCTCTTCATTTATATTTGTGAAAAACGTTTAATATTAAAGTAAAGGTTGTAAAAATTCAACCTTTAGACTTCAAAGATCTCTCAACCCTTAAGGGGGGGGGGCTTAAGAGCCTGTCCCGTATTTTCAGCTCTTAAATATGGCAACCCTGGTAGACACAGAAAGTAAGTTTTTTTTTTGCGAACTTTTTTTTTTCATAAAATTAAACTATTTTAAAATGAGTTGCTTAAAATTGATCAGAGATGCCTTCTGTGATGTTACTTTGCAAAAGCAAAGTCAACTAAGGACGTATTTTGCTCACATATCTGCAAAATATCCCATAAACAGGACGTTAAATAACTTAATAAACATGGCAACCGCGAACTATTTTAGGCCTAAAATGTATGCAAACCATTCCAAGTAAGAGTTTTAAGAAGATAAAAATTGAAAAAAAAAATTGTTAAAAAAAACTTGGGCATAAATGGGTTAAGGCTTCATTCCTGCTGCAATCCTTTCTTAAAACCTATAAATTGGGAGAAAAAAAAATCAGTTTTCTTTCATTGCTTTTTTACCTTCTCGTTCACGTACAAATTAACCAAAGTAGAATTGCCAACGATAAGCGACAGTATACGAAGAGAAACATGATTTTGTATATTTGAACATTTTAAGCAACACATCAGACACTGTTCATAGACTTCTAGTTATTAAAACTGCATCACGCACTCCACTTGGCTGAGTGCGCGTTCTAGATCTTTTGGAAAATTTATTCTTAATATGCATTTCCCAACACGGTTTTATCAATTTGTTTAATCCAAGTTACAAATCACACTGGTGATTTAAGCTGTTGTTTTAAAATTAAGGGTTATTCGGCAAAATATTCATGAAATATTTGTTGCAGCGTTTCAGGGTAAAATCTAGACTCTAAAAAATCATAAAGTTTGCATATTAAAATTACAAATAATTAAAGTAGCTTCATTCCTTTTTACGGTCTCATATTAATCAGTAGTTTACCCCTCAAGTCACTCTATAGAAGACATTACTTAATGACAAAATCCAATTTTTCTCTCACTGTATGTACAAAACAGTCCAAATAGGGGCGAGTCCTTCTCTTCTTTATTTTCAATATTTTGTCAGGTACGGGTTAAATATTTGCTTTACAGAGTTACCTTGAAGTCTTAAAAGTCATATACATCGACTTAGGAGCTCTACGTCGACTAAACACCATCCATGTCGTTTCACAGCTGAACTCTAAAAGGAGCTCTACTCTAGCATAACGTTTTGAATAATAGGGATAAGGGCAGGGGTGCCCATTCCTTCCAAGCTCAATGGCGCAAATACCCCTCCCCCAAGGGCGGATCCAGAAATGTTAAAAAGGGAGGGGCGATTGATTTTTTTTCCTACTTTTACGATTTTTTCGGAATGCATCCTTGTTAACACATGCTGATTACAACTGTTTTGGTCTTCCATTTCGAAAAACTTCCAGATCAGAGCCCTGAATCCCCGCACAATTTCCCTTAATATCATCAAAGATCATGTAAAATTGCCTTTTTAGCCTACTTTCCCGTTAAAAATAAAAGAAAGACGAAAAAAGTATTAAAAGTAGCTTAATGCATCTAAAAAATATCGCCAAGTCCAAAAAATATCGCCAAGTTAAAAAAATAAAAAGGTAAAATGAATATCGAAAAATTAAAAATTTGAAAGTAGGGTATTGAGATGGGGAATTTGTGTGTGTGTCGGTCGGTCGGTCGGTCGGTCGGTCTGTCGGTCTGTCTGTCCCATCCTAATAACTTCTGAATGAACATTCCGATTTGGACAAACTTTTTTTTGTTGGAAAGATCTCGGCGAGTACAGCTCATTCCCATATTTGATTTTTCGATTTGAACAATTTTTGGTTCAACTTTGAACCGTTCAAACAAGCTGTCACCCCTAATAACTTTTGAATGTTCAGTCCGATTTGAACAAACTTTTTTTTGTTCGAAAGATCTTTTCAAGGATACTTCATTCCCGTATCCACATTTCCGATTTGAACAATTTTTCGTTCAACATTCAACCGTTCAAGCAACCTTTCCCCACCTAATAACTTTTGAGTGAACCGTCCGAATGGAATAAACTTTTTTTTGTTGGAAAGATCTCGGCGAGTACAGCTCATTCCCATATTTGATTTTTCGATTTGAATAATTTTTGGTTCAACTTTGAACCGTTCAAACAACCTGTACCGCGATGCTAACTTTTGAGTGAACAGTCCGATTTAAATAAACTTTTTTTTTTTTGTTCGAAGAATCTCAGCAAGGATACTTCATTACCGTATTTAAATTTTCCATTTGAGCATTTTTTCGTTCAACATTGAACCGTTCAAGCAGCCTTTCCCCACCTAATAACTTTTGAGTGAACCGTCCGAATGGAATAAACTTTTTTTTGTTTGAAAGATCTCGGAGAGGCTTTCCCATACATTCCCATATTTCGCTTTTTGATTTGAACCATTTTTCGTTCAATATTGAACCGTTCAGATAAAAAATTAACATTAGGGTCTACGGGGAATTTAAGTTGAATGTTGATCCTGAACTTAAAGTCGGATTTCCTTCAAACTAACTTTGTAAGAAAATGGTTTTGCTAAATAATGTTTGTAAAGTACTTTTCTGAGTAATCTTCTGTGAGGACTCTGATTCCGACTCCGACTCCGCAAACATGGCGAAAATGTAGGCTCACAAAAAAAAATGACTGACTGTGCAGACGATTTTTCGTTTATTTATTCATTTGTTTTATTATTATTATTATTATTATTATTATTTTATTTATTTATTTTTTTGGCAGACGATTTTTTTGCAACAAAAATTTTTCATTCACGAGAACATTTTATTCTGTATTTATATTTAACAACTGACAACGGATTAAAAGTGAAATTCGAGACATTTTATTAACGGACGAGCTTTTTTTTTTTTCTTTCTTTGATAAAATATGTTTTGATGTTCTTTGTACTTTTATTCATTTATTTATTTAATTTATTATTGTTATTATTATTATTTTTTTTTTGAAAACGATGTAGGATTTTTTCTACGGAGGAACTGTAACAGTTACACTCTTTAAAAGGTGCAACAAAACTTTATTTATTCGTTAATTACTGTTTACGTGTCTATTTCATCTGATGAGAGTGGTATATTTTGCTTTCCGAAATCAGCTCTAAGTGCTAGAAAGGTATGTTTGACATAATTTTCAATCTCAGATAATCAAGAGAATAATGATCAGATGCGAGAATGCCGATGTCGATGTACGGGAAAGTAGGCTCGTTTAGTTCTTGACAGAACTTCTTGTTTGAACTTCAAAATCTAAAAACTGCTGGAGCAGAGTCCTTCAAGGGAGGGCGATCGCCCCCATCGCCCCTCCCTTGTATCCGCGCTTGCCCTCCCCCCAAAACTTTTCACAACCCTCTTGTGCTTTTTAGTTTTATTTTTACCCCTCTTTTTTATGTATTATTTTTTTAAATATTATTTATTTATTTATTTTATTATTATTTATTCATTTTTTTTAAATTATAACTATTAATCTTTTATATACTATTAATTTTTTAAAAGTTCGAATTATGCGCAGGATTTAATCGCTTTTTTTCCCTTCCAGACATTCCATGCACGCACACACACACACGCACAAAAATAAATAAATGAATCAATAAATAATAACGAAATAAAAGAAAAAATTTAAATTGAAAAAAATAATTAATGAATAATTTTCATTAAAAAATCCGTAAATAATTTTAATTAAAAAAATAAATTTATAAATAATTTAAATAAAAAAATAAATTAATAAATAACTTAAAACCATAAATAATTTAAATTAAAAAATAAATTAATAAATAATTTAAATTAATAAAGTAATTAATTAAAAAAACAGATCCAAAAATTTTGATGACGCAATTTGCCCCACAATCTCCCCCTCCGATTGTGGGCACACCTGGATAAGGGTACGCCCACTTTTGGATCTTTCTGTACTGTCTAAAATTTTTTCGTGCGACCTCCGCTGTATCTGCGCAAGGGCGAAAAATGGGGAAAAGCAACGAGGAAGTAGAAAGCGAACAAAAGCTGAAGGCATCGGGTAGTGCGCATCCTAAACCTATCTCCCCTTTTTCAGATGGAAGCGTCCGTGGCTCCCAGGCGCACAAAACGCAAACAGACAGTAGATTAGGGAGCAACATTTATTGCGAAATTTTATAACGATTGGAAATAGATAACAACACTAAAGCCTTCGTCTTTTAGCAATCAAGGTGGCTTATTAATTTTATTTTGACGTGCTGTTGATGGCAGATCTTTTTGTTTTATGATTGATTGATTGATAGAGAGGCACTTGAAATAGGCAAATGCAAATTATAGCAATGTTTGATGGTTATTCCCTTGACAACGACCGAGAATTGCACTTCACGTTAGGTAGCTAAAAATTCAGAATTTTCCAAAAAGGTACTTATTTGTCTCAGTATAATCTCTTTTATTTAACGGAGATATTAATAATTGGGCGAAAAATATTCATTCTGAAATTTTGTTATGAAAACATATCGATGAATTCGCAACTTATTGGCCAATCGAAACAGCGGATTCTTCTCCTCAAGACCGATTTTTTTAATAACTGATAATGGTAAGTTAGTTAAAAATTAAAGCTTAAATAGCTTTAAAACTTTCCATTGTTTATTTTTTTCCGCGTGTCCTCGGAGTGATGAGTATGAAAATATAACTGAAGTGAAAAATGAATTTATTTCTTTTTTTTTTCCTTTTCAGTTTTAGTCGAGTGGTACTTTTGTTAAATAATAAAAATGGAATGTTATTGATATAGCTAAGAAAATGCTAAAATAGTAAATTTCAAAAAAATGTGCTTTATGAAATGCAATTTCATGCATAATAGACGCTATCAGTTTGTAATTTTTTTTTTTTTTTTTTGGAAAAGGTATTTTTTGCGTATCGTACTTGAAATTTTTATGTTCTTTTTATTACGTTGCTTTCTAGAAAAGAAGTATTTTTACTTCTACTAGTTTACTTGCTTTTTAAAACTATTTCTTATAAAAAACAAAAGCAACTGCAAATGGACGTAAATAGCTTTGCTACAATTTGAAAGCTTGAGAGTTGAATCTTCAGCTACTAATCAGTTTACTAGAAATTTAAATCAATCCAATTGTTTTTAATTCAAGAGAAATTTTACTGAACTAATAATTCCACGATTTCTTATTTGACTAACTCTGCGAGGAAACATCTATCAAAATTGCACAAATTAAAGCTTCCAAGAAATACCAAGGTAGAAGCAAAATATTTTTGAAGCTGTTTTCTATTTCTTGCTATTCGTAAAACATTGAAAAGCACTAAAAAAATCCTCCTTATGGTGTAGTTTTTTCTCATAAATCCCTGCATAAAGATTCGGTTGCATCCCTCTTCCCAAGCAGTTTTCTTCATCGTCTTTTTTTTAAACATTTTCTTTACTTTTATATCAACATCACTTCCATAGAAACGATTATAAGGTTGCCGTTTTTTGTCATAACACTTGGCGAAAAATCTTTGTTACTTTTTCTTTTTTTTGAAGACACTCAGCTAACAGTTTGATAATGCAAGAAACGTTGTGGAGAGAATTTTGTTGCAGAACAGAATTTGTCATCAGTTAGACTTTTAATAACATAAAAAAGGTACGTAATGCAAAATCCGTAAAATATTTTATATTGACCTCAAGCACACTTTTGGTCACACAATAAATAATATGATGCTAGGGAAGTCAAAGTACAGGGTGATCCAAAAGTCTGGGACGTACTTTAAAATGGAATAATTCCAAAACGAAAAGAAAAAAGCATGCGGTTTGCTTTAAACGGATAGGAATTGAGCCGGGTTTTGTGTGATCATGAAAAAATAGTTTTATTGGTGGCCAACAGACGACGCTGTCAGGTGTCTAATTTGAGGCTATGCAAAGTAACAGGCGATATAAAGAGGAGCAACTGCGGGCAGGTGATGGTAGTCGAAGCTTATATGCATAGAAATGCTTGTCCAGAGCTCTGTCTAAGAGCATTTCTCAACTCAGGACAGCATTTCTTCGCATTTCAGCTTCGACTACCATTACCTGTCCGCAGTTACTCCTCTTTATATCGCCTGTTACTTTCCATAGCCTCAAATTAGACACTTGACAGCGCCGTCTGTCGGCCACCAATAGAACTATTGTTTCATAACCACACAAAACCCAGCTGGATTATTATCCGTTTAGTGCAAACCGCATGCTTTTATCTTTATTCGTTTTGGAATTATTTAATTTTTAAGTTCGTCCTGATTTATGGATCACCCTGTATATTTCGTTCCTCTTTTTTATCACGAGCAATTTTCGATCCTATAACAAAGAAAATGATTCAAGAAAAGTTGTAGAATATTGAATTATATTTAAAAGCTGAACTGATGAAAGTCTCAAGAAATGTCCAAGATTTTATTTTTTAATTACATTTTTTCTATCGTTTAAACGTTATCATTTTTAAATACCAAAATTCAGACACTTGATATAAAAGTTTTGATGATACTTACAAAATTTTAATTATTATCGATTACTAAAAACATGACGACAAAACTAATGACCTTACTCAAGAAAAGGAAGAGTTTGAACATTTCACGCATTACTTGATTTACTTTTTTTTTTTTTGTTTGATCTTTAAAAAAAGAGAACCAGTCTTTAAAATAGGGATTGACGCTCTTATAACTGAAAAAAAAGAAGCTCTTGAGAACACTTTGCACACGGATTTCGCAAATTAGAAGATCTTAGTGTGCTGTTGAGTTTCTATATTGCTCTCATAATCTTTAATTATCCATTTTCCCTTTCTTTGAGTGCCTTTTAAGCTATCTTCAAAGATAAGTATTTTTTCCTCCCAAGAGTAAGTGCCTGTATGGCTTCTGCTAAATATACCACACTTGCTTAAAATATCGTTGCACAATGTAATGTAATGTTTAGCTTCGTTTTCTGTGAGGGAAAGAGTGGCATGAAATGGGACTTAAAAAGATCCCTAAAAACCGGAATACGTCGACATTAAATAAGATAATTAAATAGGAATTGAAAACTAAACAGCATATTTAAAGGGTGCAAAGTATGCATTATTTTGAATGGATGTGAATACAATTGTCTGCTTTTCCCCGGAGAGATAAGTGTAACTCTTTATAATTTCCCACAAATTCATAGTACCGGAATATTTAGTGACGGAATACATATATTTTAAGCTTCAATTGTATCCTGAGTATCCTAAGGAGGGCCCTAAAGCTTCCTTCTGCTAGCATCAAAGATGGTCTAAAAATGCTTTTTTTTTAACTTTAGTATTGAAAATTTATTAGTGGCGAGTCCCTTAAGGGAGGGGCGATCGCTCTTCCCTTGTATCCATCCCTAAGGGTGGCTAAATTTTTTGTCCAGTGGTTCTCAACGGGGGCGGTACCGCCCTCTGTGGGCGGTGAACATGTTTTGGGTAGTAGGGGGGCGATGGGTATATTTTGGGTGATAGGGGGCGGTGGGAAAATTTGGAAGTCAGAGGACAATAAATGTATTAGAATTTGTTTTGATTTTAAAAATCAAAATAAAATGTTGCACCAAATCAAGAATCCAACTTGAATTATTTGTGCCTACTATAAAATACATTTATGCCCTCTGGAATCTTTAAACTTATTTCCATACGTTATTTGAAGGTGACTTTTTTTATTAAAATAGTTTAGCTTTTTTGTTTAACTTTCTTTCCTTTTCTCTCTGTCTCTCTTTTTTGCAGCGGTTTGACTTCTTTAGTGGTCTTTTGCGTCCGACAATCTTCAGAGAGAATGTTATAGCTTGACCACGAAGTGATAGTGGATGACCTTGAAGCGGAAACGGACCTTTTTCATTTCAAAATAGGAAGAATCAGCGTCAAAAGTTATTTTTTACTTTCTTGTACATTAAAATTTTTACTTCCTGCGTGATCTCTCTGATGCTCCCTATTACGAAATAAAGCGGTCCGTTTCCAATTCAAGGTCACCCGCCATCTCTCCAGGGTCCAGCTTTGCCTAATGAAGAACCATTACAATAAATCGCTGTTGCAATCAGGGTTGCAAGGTTTTATCTAATATTAGCCAATTGGGCGAATTTTGATCACACATAATTAGATAAAATTCACAAGCATTAGCCACACCATCGTTTGGTTATTTTTTAGCCAAACTTTTGATTGATTCTGTTTACCACAGCAATGTAAGTTCTTAATAGCTGTAAAAAAATTAATAAAGCATTTTTTGTGGTAATTATCATACATGTAAAAATCCCGTCTTGCATCTGCAGGTGAAAATGGCCAAATTAAGTTCTCAAGTTTCAGTCGCATATTTTGATTGTTGCGAAACGAAACTGGTTTTCAGACTGAACAATTCCCCGTTTAGGATACACTAGATTTCAATGTCTATTGCCGAAATTTAATGGAGGATTCAAAATACTGCGAAAAAGATTCACATTTGCATTCAACTGATTCCCACAACCACAAATAGCGTTTTAGGCAGAACATTAAACGTCATCTACTTTGTTTTTTGAATTTTTTCCTTTCTTAATTTTCTTTCACCATGTTCTCATAAGTTAGCTTAGTACTTATGAGAAAGTAAGTCTACCCTAAAGATATCCAAAATATCTCGATGGGCAGGGACATTCGTGCAATTTGACTATTTTCCTCGGTTTGATTACTTTCCTAAATTTTTACCTGGCAATCGTATTTGCAATGCTTAGAGTGCCGCTCAGTTTGACCTCTTTTAACTTTGGCTTTTGCTCACTTCATTAATTTACTTTTATGGTTTATTTTTAGTAAAATCTACTTTGATGATTCTCACGTTTTTGTCAACATCTTCAGTGTTTGCACAAAGAGTTTTCAGAGCATTTTGAGGATATTTTTGTCTCTGAATGTTCATCAATGGGTCATGAACCCTTTGAAAATATTGAGACAGCAGAAGTTCAGTATCAGTAAGAATTGGTGGAACTTTCAACCACTGAAACTTTAAAAGCTGATTTCTAGAATGTTAACTGTCTTACAGGATTTTTGCTGCAGGGAGACATTAGTAACCTTTATCCTGGACTGTGAGCTATTGACAAAACTTTTTTAGTCGTCTTCCCCTTTCCTACCTCCTCGAATGAGGATTCAGTGTTGTCACCGACCTAGTTACAAAACTGAGAAATCGACTCCAGATCGTCCCACGACAAAACTTGCGCCTTCACCTTACAAAAAATATTACACCGAGCGTGAGGAAACTGGCTTTAAACCACCAAGAATAAATATCTCACTAACATATACTTCTGAATATTCTTTTCATATTTTGAATGAGAAAAAAAAATGAGAAAAAAAAATTTAAACACAAAATATTTTTAAACATAGATTTGTTTTTTATTTCTACATTCATCGTTTAATAATTACTAATGAGGAAAAATATGTCTTGTTAAAACGTTTTGTAAAATTCTGGAAGGAAATTATTTTAAACTTTTTAAACCTCTTTTCGTACACCACCTCACCTTTAATATAAAGGGGGGCGTTGGAAAAAAAAATCACTCGTAAAGGGGGCGTTAGCCGTGAAAAGGTTGAGAACCACTTTTTTAAACGATCTGAAATGTATTTGAAATTCTAAATTTTAGGAGCACCAATCCTTGCTTGCGAAAACTTGACTTAATCAGAAACGCGAATTCCGTTTTCTTTCATTGCCTATTATCTTCGATTTTCATTATTATTAATCACCATGTTAAATATCATGAAAGAAGTGTATCATGATTACGTGAGCATCTTAAGATCTGCGTCCCACACTCCTACTCAAGAGTGTGTAAACTAGATGGAAAATGTATCAGGATTTATCTAATAACTAATTCAATGACAGTTTGTTATTCATTCAAATCAAGTTAAGCATCGTACTGGTGGCTACGATCTTTGTTTTAAAATAATAGGTTATTCGGCAAACCACGAAAATCCAAGTTTGCAGGGTTTTATAGTACATTTCAGACTTAAATTATGTTTTAAAAGGTTAAGTATTGAGAGCAGGCCGTCAATTATGAGGTCACAGGGGCCAATCCCTCCCCCTCAACAACGACTTTGGGAAGCCAATGTATTTACATAAAAGTGGACATGGTTTTCACCATTTTTCGATAACATTTCCATTGTACCCTTTGCTCCCCTCCCCCTTGAAAAATTTCAAATGACGGGCCTGATTAACAGTTACGAATCAATAAAGCAAAATCACTGCTTTCCCTGGATCATATTGATCTACACTTACTACTGTAGTACTCCTTTCAAGGCACTACTAAAGACTGAAATCCATATTTTCTGCATTATAATTTCGGTTTAAATCTTTTTATACAGCATGTCCCCGTTTAGTCTGCAAGACCTTTATTTTCTCAACCGTTCGTTCTAGATGCTTACTTCAAGTTGTTAAAATGCTCCAAATGAGGTACAGATTTAAGATATTGAAAGTTTGAAGCGAGAAAGAAAATTAGTGAAAAAATACGATTTTTCTTTTTAATACGGATCCTAGGCCCCATAGCTTAGCTTTAGGGATATATTCTCCATTGAAAGATAGTTGCAACACAAAATATCTAAAAGATTTGCTACCAAAACCAAAGGGATATTCGAGCTCAAAACTTTAAGGGATAGTGCAGAAAATGAGATTGGAACATATCGCCCGCTCTGAAGAACGAAAGGTTGTCGAATTAAAAAAAAAAGAAACGAAATTTTCATGTTTTTTATTGCTATTGAAAAATAAATGAAGAGTAACATTTTGACACAAATTGGACAACAAAATATGCTATTGACTTTAGCACAAATTTCCAATTTGTTAATTTTGAAACATGTAAGTTATATTAACTATTTGACTTGACCCACAACCCTCTGCTCAGTATTTGCCAGTAATAGCCCCACGTTTCCCCACGTGTAAGATAACCTGAGGAATTTTGAAATTCACTCTTTCTCAGCAACTCTTTGCTCATATTGAAACAAGTCAGTTCTCTTAACTATTTCACTTTACCTCAAATTCCTCTACTTAAACACATATGCTTAAGATTTTTTTTAATTAATTATTTAACCAGCAACTGTTTGTTCATTTTAAAAAAACAGGTAACATTTGAACTATTTCACTTACTCCAAATTCCCCTTCTTCCTAAGGATTTTTAAAATTAACTTCTTAATCAGCAACTGTTTGTTCATTTTGAAACAGGTAAGATATTTTAACTCTTTCACTTTGCCCCGGATTTCTCTACTTATAGAATTATACCTGAGGATTTTTTTTAAATGAACTCCTCAATCAATAACCTTTCACCGTTTGGTGAAGTTTTCTCCCAGTCAAATACCCCATTTAAAACTCTCCTTCTCATTTAAAACGCTCAATTTCACTCAAAACAATAACCTTCAAGAAACTTCTCCGTCTCTCATTCGACTTGAGAGAAAGAACCATTCCCTCACTCATTCGCCTTTTTCTCAATCATAACTCATTCAAACCCAGTTCATCGCAATCAAACTGAGTGGGAATCCTAATACGATTCTTCCCTTTAAGAGCGGATAGCAATTAATCAAATAATGAAATGATCCGAAAATGGAATAAATTACGAGTTATCTCTTCTTAAACAGCAAATGAATGGGATTTATGGGAATGAATATCGCCCGGTGGTTGCGAAATTTAGAAGATGAATAGAAGTTGGGTCTTTCGTACGTAATTTAATTAATGATTTTGGTTAATGCCGCATCAAAAGTTAGGGAATGCTGGAAATGTTATTTTTGACTTTTGAGAATTTATTTGAACTATTTAGGAAGCAAATAGGAATATTTCGCCTCTGGTTGCATTAATTTGGCAAAGGGGGAATATTTTTTAATATTTCTAGAATTTGAGGTTAAATTCATCTTGATATTTTGCTATCATTACCTAAAGCATTGACTTTTCAAACACGGGTGACGTCCAGGGCGGTAATTTTCTCCTCCCCCCCCCCAAAAAAAATAGCAAAAAGAAAATAGTTTCTATGTAAACATAAGTTTTGCACGATTTTCAGAAACTATCTCTGGTAATTTGGGGTGTGCTACTTCACCTTTCCAACTGTACAGTTATTTGGTGTGAAGTCCGACTTCCACAGACACACATGCCGCAAGAACCCGTTTACAGGGTAGGCAACCATTCACAATACAGTATATTCTCGGTTATCCGCGAAGGTCAAGGGGATATAAATAATTTTTCAGTTCAATTAACTTGGTTGTTTTTACTTAATATTTCTTACAGAAGAGTGCGGCGTACTTTATCGAAAAAATTGCTTTGCCTAGGCGTCATCACAAGTACTGTTTCTTTATAGCTTTTATGCGCTTCAGAACTTAAAATACAATTATAATTTTTAATACTGTACAGTAGGGTGTCCCGAAAAAATTGAATTTCTACAAAGCACTTAGCCTTAGTGCGGAAAATTTGTGACTCCCCAACAGTAATTACTGGGCAAAATTTCTTGACTCTGAGTTAATGCCTTCTGCTCTGGCACAAGTTTAGAGATTTTTAGAAAAAAATCGAAAAAAGAGAATATTTGCAAAATATTTTAAAGTCCACAGAATGTTAAGCCTTAGTACTGAAAATTTGTGACTTCCTAACACTAATTACTGAGAAAAATTTCGTGACTCTGAGTTAATACCTTCTGCTCTGGCAAGAGGCTTGGATTTTAGAGATTTTTAGAAAAAAATTTTAAAAAAAGAAAATTTGCAAAATATTTTAAATTTCACCGAATGTTAAGAATTAGTGAAAAAAAATTGTGACTTCCTAACGCAACTTCCTAACGCTCGGATATTAATCCGAGCAAAATTTCGGGACTCTAAGTAAATATCTTCCGCTATTGCAAAAGACTTGAATTTCAGGTAAAAGAACCCAAAAGATTAATATCAGAGCAAGATTTCGTGACTCTGAGTTAATGTCTTCCTCTGTAGCAAAATACTTGAATTTTAGGCAAAAGAGCCCTAAAGATTTTAATAAAAAAGCTTAAAAGAGGTGTCTTTAGTTATAATCTAATTACATGTTGAAACAAGGTCTATTAGAAATTAAAATATTTATGCAGTTAGAAAATCTCAAAACAAGTAGGGTGAGTTCTGGTAAGTGCGTACCCTTTTTTTCAAAGTTCATGTTCTCAATGATGCTGCTCTGTTGAAAAATTTTGTACACTCACAATTTTTTTTTTTTTTAGTTGCCTTTCCAGATCCTTTACTAAGATTTTCAAGCATATAATATGTCAAATAAACCATAAGCATAGTGACCTGGTTTATGACAGCTATTCTAAGGTACGCACTTTCCCTACCTAGCGGGGTAAGTGCGTCCACCTTAAATTATGTAAATATGAGCAGGAAAAAACTTCTCCAGTGATACTCCACGTGTCTTGCGAACAACTGTAATTTGAAGATTGAGAGAGTTGTGTCTGTGATTCTCCCTTTGTCCTTTTAATAAGATCAAGTGAACAAATGTAAGTTGTTTTTATTTAGTAATAATCATTTATAGTCTAACATAGTTTATTTTGGTTTAATACATTAATCAGTCTGTGTTTAAGCCAAGGTTCGCACTTACCCCTTCTTAAATGTAAGATGAGACATGTGCGTCCAATAGCGTTGTTGTAAGTGCGTACCCCTGTGATTTTCTTTAATTCTATTTGCATAGTAGATCGTTAGGTAACCTGAGTGAACAATTCGTTTCCTTTCTTTTTTTTTTTTTTTTTGTTGAATAAATACGGTTTTAAAATATTTTTCTTATTAGAATAAGCAGCATTAAGAAAAAATAAAATAAAGAGCAAAAAAAAAAGAAAAGAATTGATCATGATATGATACTTGTCCTTTTTTTTCCTTGTACATTAAAATAGTTTTTCACAAGGTGTTCTTAATTTTCTTAAATATAATTTATTCATAACTCCACCTTCGTTTTTTGAATCAGTTGGTTCCTCATTTAGTGTTTCACTTAATTTCCTTGCTTCATTTGTCATTCTGGTTTAAATTAAGTATAGCTTATGATCGCTATTTTCAACGAAAAAGTTACTAACTGATATCTAAAAGCCAATATATTTCAGAGGTAATGAATAAAATTGAAATATTATGCCGCATTCAATGCAAATATAAATACTTGATGGAAATGACGTCGGATTTATAATCGGCTTATAAAAGAGTTATAAGCAAAATTAACCCTTTAACTGTCAAGTTATTTTGATTTTTAACACTTTTCCAAACACAAACCCGAGAAACAGTCGGGTTTGACAAAGAGATGAAGCCGAAATAAACGTCTCCCGATATATATTCGGGTATAACAATACGATGCACTCAAAAAAAAGAAAAAATTACCCCGAGTAATACCCGGGCGTGACATTTTCGAAAACCAACTGTGCCCGAGACTATCTCGGGCATGACAGTTAAAAGGTTAAAGGTGAATTATGAGAGTCAGATTTTCCACGTAATGGTACACACTTACCTCATCATAATGGTACGCATTTGCTCCGCATAATAGTACGTATATACCTCATGATAGTGGTACGCACTTGCCCCATCATAATGATACGCATTGCATGAAAATTTATGATTTTGAAGCTTATCCCGCGGGCTATTGACGAAAATTAGACCCACCCTCTAAAAAGTCTCGGTTCGTTTTTTATTCGAACTTCAATTTTTGGGCACAAAATTGACTCTATCTAGCGAAATACTTGTCGTATCGTCTCCATTTTGATTTCATTCGAAAGATTAAAAAAATGCGTTCTTTAGAACGTTTCTCCGCTAGCGCCGCGTAACGAGAATCTCGAAAATCCACCTTTAAGCGACTTATAAGCGATTGAAGTTTGAAAAAGTTAAATTTTTTGCTCAACTGTTAAAATCGTTACCATTGTTGTTCAAATCAATTTTAAATGCGACATTTCAAGCCAAGGCTTAGCTCGGTAAACCTTAATTGTAACTTTTATTGTTTCAAAATACTATGGGGCCAATCCATGGTTACGGTCGTTTCATTCGCACAACTTCAGCTGCTCATATTTTATTCACAAATGCAGTTAAAGTTCTAATGAAAACAGGGAATGATAAAGCTCCCCCCCAACATGATTGTCACCAAGCGTTAGTTTGAAATTATTAGTGGAAGTTGTAGAAAAATCTCGAAAATGT
>JAXGGA010002944.1:0-111672 GCA_038373865.1 Uloborus plumipes
AGATATTATTACTCAAGTTCTATGACAGCTACAGAGCTGTGTAATAGTTTATTTTAAAGATAATTATATGCAGTTTAATTTGCTATATTAAATGCGTTTTGTGAAGAACAAATTTCATAAAAATTAAAAATTTGAAAATTCAAACATTTTTGAGGGATTGTTTTATGAATTTTGAAAAAATTCAAACATAATTTTTGATGTGTTTTAATGAAGACATCCAAAGTTTTTTAGAGTGGGATCATGAAGGGATCAGCAGCTACAAAAAATACTGTAGACCTCTTTCTTGCAGTATTTGAGTTTTTGATAAAAAGTTAGCAAAATACATAAGACTGTGTCAGTGTGTTTTTATTTATTTTATTTTTTTGACTTGAAAAAAGTCAATTTTTCTCAGATATTTCATGGTTTTAATGTGCTTTAGTTAATGTAGTAAAAACAATTAGAGTGAAAGCGGCGTCAAAACCCAAAGCTTAAAAATATGAAACAACCAGCATATACACCCTTGTGCAAATTAATTGAAATAAACTCGAAAAATTGAGAAAACTAAGAAAAGAACTATTTTGTTTAAATTTATATAAGACCAAAAGTTTTTATACCATAATATGATGTTTACAACTCTTTGTAAATATTTGGACACGATTCGCCATGGAATCTATCAATTTTTTACACTCATTTGTAATATGTGTATCTATGAATTAGTGCAGTGATTAGCTTCTCCATAGTTGAACAATGAACAGTCCTCATGCAATAGTCGATTTTTGCATATAGCCCAAAGATTCTCGATTGGATTAATATCAGGAGAGCTCAGGCTATTTAGATGCCTCAATTTGGTTCTCAGACATGACTTTCTTGGTCATCTGGACGCAAGGCAAGGGGTTAAATCCTGCTGCAAAAATACCGTTTCATGTGGGTATCGTTCCATCAACACCAGTAAAGCATTTTATTTCCAGAATAGCAATAGATTTCTCAGAATACATCATACCATCAGCTGTCTTCAAGGAACCAACCCCATTGTAACCGACACAACCCCAAAACATCTTTTTAGGGTGATTTACAAATGGTTTTCATGTGTGAAACCTGAATTCTTTCACCTGAAGATCTCCGTACGTCTTGAGTTCGTTGACCTTGGATAATGAAATGAATTTGTCACTAAATAGTCGTTTCCTCTCATTTTTAACTGCTGTGTTGAATTCTTATATTTTAACACCCACAAATAGCGATTTTTCTTCATTGGTGGAGTCAGAAGCAGTTTCTTCATAAACCGATAGACTGGCCGACCGGCGACCGGTACAATAAGGTGCCTTTGAACAGTAGATAAGCTTCTGATTAGTGGAAATTGATTATAGGTAAACATTGATAGGTATTGATTTAAGTATCTCATCCATATTTTTACTAATTTTAGCACATTCGGCGAAGAATAAAGGGATAAATTTAAAGTCATGGAAAAAATATTTTGTTTCAATTAATTTGCACAAGGGTGTAAGTAAAGGATTTTCTCGTTAAACTATTTACTTACAAAAATTATATTTTAAGTAAAAGAAAGTTTTAAAGTAAACAATTAAATATCTTGAAAACTTAATAAAATAAAACTAGTATGATCACATAAAAAGTTACAATATTTCACAGCACAGCAGCAGCTGCCATAAACAGATACAAATGTATCCTCTGATGTCCCAATAAAGCAAGACAGAATGACTCATCAGTTCAAGTTTTAAATACTACTATTCATTCTTCGTATAGCTTTCAGATAGTAAAACAGCAAAGGAGTTCCGACTATTTTTATTGTAATAGTTGAAAATTTTTGACTTACAGTGTATCTTAAAAATAGTTCTCTGTGTGTTTCGGAATTTTTATTTGTAATAAGGAGAAATGTAATCATTAGTTAATATTTTATTGACAAAATTAAAGGTACTTTTATTTTTTTTCAGTTAATATTGCAATTTTAAATTGACCCTTGAAACTAAAATGTTAAATAAGTTTAAAAACCAGAAATGGCTGAAACAAGAGCTCAAAAAATATCCATAAACGGTTGCAGACAATTTAAATAGCCAGGGCATTAAGAGCTTTTTTTATGGTATTGTTACAGTTAATAAGTTAACTACTACAATCTTTATTAGGTAAATAAAGATTAATGACTACCTTTCAGTTTCATAATACTTCTATTTAAATAGTTAAATAGATTAATATTGCCATAGCTTCCAATTGTGTATTGTTTCCAATCAAATTTTTGCGATTAATTTACTAAAGCACATTAAAACATGTATTATCTAAAGAGGGAAAAATAATTTTCTAAACACAAAAACATCATGGTTTTGTGAATTTTAATAACTTTCTGAAAAATTGCAAAAAAGAGCCCTATATTATTTGCTGTAACTGCTGATCCCTTCATTGTCCCACTCTAAAAAACTTTGGATGTCTTCAGTAAAGTGCATCAAAAATTGTGTATTTTTTAAAAATTATTATAAAGTAATATTTCAAAAGCTTTTGAATTTTAAATTTAAATTTCATGAAATTCGTTTTTCACGTGCTGCATTTAAGTAACACATCAAATCAAACTGCATATAATTCTCTTTTAAATAAACTATTAAACAGTTCTATAGCTCTCACTGAACTTGAGCAATAGCATTGCCAAGTACTGCTGTCAAGTGAAAAAGAGGACTCTCTAACGAATTTCGAAAATTCATTGCACATCAATTATGAATGAGATATTTTTAAAAAGTTTATGGATAAATTTAAGGTGTCAAAGAGATAGATATCGTCATAATAGAAAATATTTTTTGATCGATTTGACATGGAATTACCCAAAATTAACTTACTTAATGGAAGCGGAAGATATTTTTTGTTTTTCACAAAACTTTGCTAACTTGTCATACTTACCAGAACCCTAACATTTTTTATACTAGGGCAAAACTGAAATCGAAAAAAAAAAAAAAAACAATTTTACTCTCCGGCCTAGTGATCAAGTACACATTTTTATTTGTTTATTATTATTATTATTATTATTATTTATTGTTTAGCTCAATGTAAAAACAATCAGAGCTCTATATAACATTGTATAAATGTATCCAGAATGTGAGACATTTTTTCGTTTAAAAATCGAGCCAAATCGCATAAAAGGTTATATGTACATGGATATTTTTAACGCGGATTGTAAATCTAATATCGTAATTGCTGATTGTCTTTTGAAATTTTAAGTTGATATTAATTTAAAAATTAACAAAAAATGTTATGAAGGCTTTTTTTTTTTGCAATATATTTCTAATGAAAGGAAATATTCAGTACATTTTAAATTTAATTTAACCTTTATACTTTCGATTATTTAAAGTGATTAAAACAACAAAAGTTTAACAAACACATGATTTAAAATATTATTACCTCGAAAAGATTCTTGTCAATCTTGATACAAAACAGATGTAATTCCATTAAGCATTCAAGAACGATGTAAAACGAATGACTTGTTTCTGTTTCTTAGAGAGAAAATCGAACGGACTGCTAAAATTCTAAAATAACCTAATTGGTTGAAAAAAGCCACGGTTCTATCCATTGCATAAAAAGTGGCGGGAAGCATAACAAACACGAAAGAAAAGAAAAAAAAAAGCTATTTAGCTCAGATCCTCAATACTTAGCTGGGCGTTTTTCATGTTACTTAAGAATCTCAATACATCCTTTTCTTCGAATGGCGCCTTTTTCCTCTTTCAGCTTTTCCCAGACAGCCCCAGATGGCCATACAAAAGGCCCCCACCCCCAATATAACGCTCCTTACTAGAAATCCCCGAAGCATCAATTCCGAACAGAGATAGCAAGAGACACCATTTAGCCCCGTAAGGCTCGTTTTGGACGAAGACCCCACAAAGCCATTGTTTCCCTCCCTGTGGGTCAGTCTACATAGTGTTGCGTGATATCATCCTCCTACCCCCTCCCCCTAAGATAAAGATAGTTCTAGCTGCGGACCCAAACGTGAGAACGGCCGGCCCAACTTTTTTTTTCGAAATAATTTTCTTTTTCTAATTTTAAAAATAAATAAATCAATAAATAAAACGGCCCAAAGTAGGTATGGCCCATGTGGAATTTTCCACATCTTCCACATGGCCAGTCCGCCCCTGGACGTAAATATGATGTCATACTACTTTTGGATGCTCAAGCGGGAAACATCGAGATCCAACCAGCGAAAGAGCATCAATAGGAGTATCAATAAAAAGAAAAAAATGGTTTTACCGTAAAGAGGAGTAAAGACTAAATGTGATCCACTTTATAAAATGTGTTGTAATGAGTAAAAAAATTGTAAAGCTTTTTTTTTTTAAATAAATACGTGATTTTCTTTGTAACTTTTTTTTCGACTTTGACAATTAAGTCCTCACGTATTGCAAAAAATCTGTACGTGATGGAAAAAAATGAAGCTCATATTCGGATTCAGCATACCGAAAAACATTAAAATCAGTCAAAACATCCCAAAACTTTTTTTTTGCAAACCTGTGTTATTTGTATGAGTGTATGTGTGCAAACAGTGATTTTTACAAGAAGCCAATGATCTCCGAAGGTAAAAAGACTGTTTCACGTAGTTTGTGCAAACAATTTGGTAGAGTTGAAGATAAAAATTTGGATTTGTTAAAAATTTTACTGAGTAAAAACCAATTTAACTTGCTCTTGAAGTGAAAAATACTCAATGATAGAACAATTTCACAGTTGCTCGGATTAACTACAACATAAATTTTCTGATTTAGTTACATGACAATTGATGACATGCTAAGTTAAAAAGTTAAAAAAAAAAAAGAAAAAAAAACACGATACAGGAGAAAGAATTAGGAATGATTACAAGAATTTTAATATCATTTTTATCCGTTCTGTACTGAATCCATCCTACGAGCTATTTATTTGCAAATTCCTTTTTAATAGTTATAAATACAGTGAGCTCTCACTTATACACCGCCTCATTTATACGCCGTTTTCACTTATACGACGATTTTAAATGGTCTCAGCACATTCCATAGTAAAATAATGTTAGTATCATTCGTTTATGCGTCGCTCTAAAGATAAATATTTCACGTATGCGACGAATTTTCCGTAAAATGTAAAAAATATATGTATTTATTTTCTTTAAAAAATGAGTATTTTTCTTCACTTTCCTCTTTAATCTTTCGCCTTTATTGCTCACGGAAGGTACTTTTTCCGCATTAACTAGAGTTCTGTGAGGGACAATTAACTATTAAGGATTATTTTAAAGGGAACAGTTTGTATTGTAATTAGGTATACTACAATTTTTGTTTTTTCTTTAGCATTGTAGTTACGTTAAAGTAATTACCAAACCGTAGTAATATGTCCCTTGTCTATAGAAACAATTTTATTCATTCTCTCATTAGAACCTATGTTGCGTTTTAATCCTTTAAATAGGTTTGTTCACTTGTACGTCTCTCTCACTTATGCGCCTTTTTCTGTTGGTCCCTTGGGCCGACGCATAAGTGAGAGTTCACTGTATCGGTAAAATGGCAAAGATTTAAAAAATGAAAGAAAGGAAGAAGAAATAAATATTTTTTTTAAAAATACTTACGATAGAAGCTGCATCGTATGTCCCTAACAAAGCTTCGCGTGTTGTAGGTCGCATAAAGACTGCAATGCTTAAATTTAGCAAATGGAAGAGCATCAAGCCTAGTCTTCGATAAAAACAACGCTGAAAGTACATGAATTTTATAACATACATAATATAACCAAAAGTATTGAGACACTTTTAAAAATTCATATTTTTACAAATTTCTAGAGGAATAAGACACTAGTTTTTCTATAACTTTGATTATAGTATAAAAGTTTTTGACTTCAGCCGACATTTTCCAATAAAAACTAAATCACCTTGCATTTAGAGAACCGAACCGCAGCACACTGAAGAAGCAAAGAGAGTAATGGCTCTATGACTCTGAGGTAGAAGAAACTCCACTTTGATTGCCGGAGGTCGTGGGTTCGACTCCCATCGGATCCCTAGCTGTTATTTCCTCTTTTTTTGCTGCAAATATTTTTCTTGTTGTCCTATATTTTTACAAAGAAGTCGAACCTCTTGAGGCAATGGCACACCATACCTTTATAGTGATTTTTTACTATGACACTAAAGTAACAATAACAACACTAGTAATATTAAGCGATTGTATGCAAGTGTTGCTAAGTTGCTGAAAATTCCTTACAATTCGTTGCCTATAGGAGAGTAATGGAAATTGGACTCTCATTAGATGTCCTATATATTTTAAATTTTTAAGATACTCAACTGGAACTTGTTAGGAGGGCTGGCTGCGAAATTTTAAAAGTTACAAATTGCTATTTTTCGCGCATATGCAATGAAAGTATAAACATAAGGCTTGCATCAAGCATAAGGCTTGATGGAAAACTTTGCTCGTTATGAGTCAAAAACCCGCAAATGAAATTGGTATTTTTGACAGAAATACTTAATATATATATATATATATATATATATATATATATATATATATATATATATATATATATATATATATATATATATATATATATCAAATTTACTTAAAACGGATATTTTTTAAGGAAAGAAGCATGAGTTCCACTAATGAAAATTTTCAGTCAATCGATAAAAAGTATTCACTTATTCACAGTTAAATTAAGTACAAGTACTTTTTTGTTATTGCAACCGTTGATTGGATGATGATTTTACTTTAAATCGTGTTTTAGTTCGTTATTAAAATTCGTTGATTTCGTTCTTTTTTGATTCGTTTTTTTTTTGATATAGGCTCGTGCCCTTTATAAAATGCTAATCTATGGTTCTAGCAAGTAAAAAATGAGATAGGTTATTAATGTACTTGCTTGAGCATATGTTTTCCATTTTTCTTCCAATAGTCGTTGAATTACTCCGCCTTCTAGCATGTCTAAATGTTCTGTTGAATTTCCCTTCAATATTATCATCAGGGCTGAGTTTAGATCTGAAATACAAACTGATAAGTAACTGTATGAAAACGAATCTTTCGTGCATGCAAAGGAAGTCAATACACTATCTATGTGAAATAAGCAAGCCATACAATATTGCCAAAATTTCTCAAAGAGTAATATATTAGTTGGTGGTGATGTATAATATTAGTTAATTGTAATGTAATATCAGTTAATGGTGATGCAATATTAGTTAATGGTGATGTAATATTAGTTAATCATAAAACATGCCTTTGAAACTTTAATATGAAGCAAAAGTAAAAAATGTAACGTAACGGAAAATGATTTTTGCACAAAAATATATACAGGGGAGACTAGGTAGGGATTCTTGATCCCTACGAATACATGATCCCACAGTAAAAAATGTACCAAAATCATTAAGTAGAGCTTTGAAACCTAGCAACAATGTTAAAGTTATACTAGTACATAAAAACTGGTTTCATATAGTCTTTTACAGTCATTTTGTTCTAGCTCAAGATAGGATTGTTTTAATGAGGCAAGTTAAGATTTTTTCAGGTAAATATTGTAAATTTTGTACTGTCTGCTACATTCAACCTAAAAAAATAGTGAAGTGTAATTTTTAAGTATAGACTGCTCTTAATAATTAGGATATTGGGAATCAATCATTTATTGCTTATGATAAAATAAGTATGTTTTGCATAAAACTTACATTAAGTATACTTGATCCCTTCTTCTCAGGGATGCATGATCCCAGGGATCAAGTGTTCCTTTAGCAATATAAGCATAATAAAAACATTCGACACTAACCAAAAGCTTCACCACTAAAATAAATAAGCCTAAACATGGGGAAAAAAGAGGTTCAACTAAGATTTTAATAGACACTCCAATAAAAAGAATGTTAATAGACGATTTGGAAAAGAGGCAGACCAAAAAAATCTGAAGGTTAAAAAATCTTGAATTCAATCAAATTTAAAAGCAAATAAAATAATTTTTAAATGCTTTTTTTTTAAGATGAAAATGATTTTTACAGCTTACACGATTCTACTGATGAATAACATCCCGATCAGCCAATTGACTTTGGTGCAATTTTAGCTTCATTAAACTACTTTCAGCAAAAACGAAAGAAAGAAGTGAATTAGTTTTATTAATGAAATACTATGTTCACAACTATAGTGGAGAATAAATAAGCGAGTTACTAAGTTAGCATCATAAATTTACTAAAGTTGTGTACATTTTTCAACAGATTTCATAGTTGTACTTTAGACAATGTTATTTTCTTTTTTTTTGCTCATATTATTATCTTCCAAGGAAGAATAATATTTAAAAACATTGTATAGAAAGCTAAAATTTATGGGTCTAATGAAAATTCTATGTAATTTCTCAATGGGATCAAGTATTCCTTTTTAAGGGATCATGTATCCCTTTGTGTGGGGATACATGATCCCTTCATAAAAATAGTGAAAAAAATTATTTAACAGAATTATCTGTTAACTTTCAAGTAAAAAAAAATGTCAGGTATAGGAAACAATTTGCCATTATTCAATGTTTATGCCAAAATATATTTTTAAAAAATGATTATTTTCAGCAGAGGAAAAAAAATTAAAAACTAAAATGGGAATCAGTCTCTTCTATATAAATTTCATAGAATATTCCCCCCCCCCCTTTTGCATTAAAATGAATGTAAAAATCACTCTTTTTTGTGCATTGCATAAATTTAAACGCACAAAAATAAATTAAAGTACATTAATCAATTCTGCCGTGGGCAGGTAAAGGGCAGTAACTGCAAATTTTTCGATTTTCATTTTTTTGCATTTTTGAAATCTATGTTACATTAGTTTTATGGTACAAGCATCTTTTTTTGGTTTCCGATGAAAAAAAACTGTTTTTTAACCAATGGTAATTAGCAGTAACTGCAGTTTTCGTTGCTGTGGGCAGGTAAAGGGCAGTATCTGCATGTCTGCAGGATGAACATAATATGAATCGCTGTGCAAAACTTCATCAAGCCGCAAAAACCGTTTTCCTTTGTACTTAAACTAAGCGAAAGTAGGGGTGCCCTAATGGGAGGTCACGGGAGGTCATTGGTTGCACTTGAATGTTCCCAAGGGGGTGTTTATTAGTTTTGGGGGTGAATCAGTGTTAATATCAATGCAGATTTCAGTGATAAAAATTGGCGTTACCACTTGGCGATATATCGCCAAGCTTTTGGTCGCCAAGTGCTTGTCGCCAACTTGGTGACATATCGCCAAATTGGCGACAAATTTGGCGAAAAAAAATTATTTTATGAGTTTGGGTTCAATTTAGCGCTATGGCGGTATTTTGCGAAAAATTCACTGAATGATGCTAAAATCGGCGATATTTAGAAAATGAATTGTTGTAAATCATTTTTTTCTTTGTTTCGTGGTACATTTGGGGCGTAAATGTTTGAATTATTATCTTGCTCATTCCAAGCATTATTTTAACACCTAAGGCATCTACTAAAAAAATTATACAAAGTAAGTAGTGTGGGGTCCATACCAGATTTTTTTCTTTCAAATAAAGTTTCTCTCCACTAGCAGACAATATTTTTCACGATTTCAAAGATACACAAGCCAAACGTGGCAGACGACAAACAAAAATGCAGCAATGAAATGATTTTATTTACATTGTTTTGTTTTCTTTTAATTACAGTTGCTTTCATTTTCATACTAACAGACGATAGTTTTGCATTTGTAGGAAAAGCAGTCGAATCTTCGTACAATTAATGAAGTTAAAAATGCAAGACAACGTGTCCAAAAGTACAAATAAAATGTTTAAAAAGAGTTAGAAAACTCTATTTGCTAGAGTTTTAGCTATTATATAGCTACTTAAAGCTATTTGCTAGAGTTTCCTAACTCTTTTTAAACATTTTATTTGTACTTTTGGACACGTTGTCTTGCATTTTTATCTTCGATAGTTTTTGCAGTTTAATCCCTAGCTGTTGCATTTTTAATAGTACTATGAAAAAAATCGTCAGCACAACAAGCATTTCAAGCGCTCTTTTTCTCAAAGTGCTTTCTTGTTTTGATGCAAAGTACAAAGCATTAACTGATTTGTAGTAATTTTAAAACATCTGGTGTGTGGGAACGCCACACTACTTCCTTTTACGTTTAAATTCCATAATAAATGCCTCAAGTGTTAAAATAGTGCATTAGAGTGAGCAAGATAACAATTCAAACATTTACACACCCAGTTTGTCACGAATCAATGCAAAATTATGTTTTACAATGATTTATTTTCTGAATATCGCCGATTTTAACATGATTCAGTGAATTTTTTGCGAAATGTGCCCAGTAGCGCCAAATGAAATCCAAATTTTAAAAAAAAAATCATTTTTTCGCCAAATTTGTCGCCAACTTGGCGGCAAACACTTGGCGACTAAAACTCTAGCGATATATCGCCAAGTGGTTGCACCAAATCATATCACTCAATCTGCATTGAAATTAACATTGATTTATCCCACAAAGGGGAAAAAGACCCCCTGGGGAACATTCGAATGCAACCACAAGGGGAGGAGCGCAACGACCACCCTCAGTCTACATACCAAACTAGAAGCTTCTACGGCATATAGTTTTTGAGTTATGCGACATACATATATACGCACATACATACAAACATACATACATACGCACATGCATACGTATATACAGACGTCACGAGAAAACTCGTCGTAATTAACTGGGGCATGGTCGAAAAGGATATTTCGGCTGTTTATATGTCAGTAGGTACATATGCATGTGCTGATAGGTCGAAAAAACTACTCAACATTCATTCGGGGGTGAGCAAAATCAAAATTTAAACCGAATTTTGAGTGAAATTTTCTTTGTGATCACAATACTTCCTTTACTAAGTAAAAGGAAGTAAAAATGGCTGAAGAATCATCAAGTTTTGCTTCATATTTTTCATAATACAATACAGTTCATTATATTTTTTAATTATATTTCGCGTTCGTTTATATTAAATCTATATCAAGTGGATACACGGTATTTATGTATATTTTTAAGTAAAACATATCATTCACAATGCAATAATATATTTCGTAATAACATATCTACTCCGCATGTTGTCGAATATGTAAATACTGGACATTTAGTAGCATACTGTGCAGTTACTGCCGACTGCCAGTCAATTCCGCATGACAATTAGAGTGAAAAAGGCAGGTAAACGGCAGTATCTGCTTTACCTCTCTATGCGCTTGCAAAATCAAAATTCAATTGATTACCCAAAAAATATATCGGTATAAACATATAGTATCGCCTATGTTCGAAGTTCAATGTTTTATTGATCTTTGTGGGAAATCAAAAACGCGTTTCTTCAATTATCTCGAAAACTCATTTTTGCAGATACTGCCGTTTACCTGCCCACGGCAGAATTGTATGCTTAATTAGTTTCTCAACTTTCAACCCAAACATAGATAAGCTCGTCTAAAATCAAGCATCAAGTTACCAAAGCCGCTCTATAATCTTGTTCCATTTTCGTGACTACATTTACTTCTTTTCAGTCTTCATCCATTTTCGTATTAGTACATTTGAATATGTTTTGTACTTTGTATAAATTTGACTATTATACTTTCTTCAGCAGAACCATGACTTCGTGAATTTTACACTGCTAAATTAGCTAGCAAACTTTAGGAATTGTTACCTATCTTAAATCCGGACTGTTAACTACAAAAGATCAACGCGTCAAAGTTTCATTCTGCTCTTTAAACCGTAGTTTATTTGAGTTTTTTTGAGTGTTATACATTGAACTTTAGCTAAGCATTAAGTTCGTGTCCGACAAACGTGATGTTTTTGACCTCAGTCTAACTAAGCAATTTCTATGCGAATCTTACTTGCACGTCCATCTGGTCGTAGACTGTCTAAAGCATTCAGCGGGTACCCCGAACAAGTAATATTACTATATCTCCAGTATTCCTGAAAGAAGAAATATGTAGTTAGCTCGCAAAGTACATATAAATATTTTATCAGGGGAGTACCAAACTTAAATTTCTTGGAGGGTTGACGTTCTCAATTTATCGAATGAGAATCCGAAATTTGCCGATTGAAATGTACCTACATAAAACTGTACATTTAATGCGAAAAGACATCAGGCTCAGGTAACATTAAAAATTAAATAATGTTTAAAAAAAACGATACTGTGCAATGTGATGTTATGTACTAAAGTCAAAAACCGAATCCCCAGACAAAATTTGCCACATAAGAAAATTTTGGGATGTCACAGTAACCTCCTATTGGGGTGCTTCTGACTTTCAGACTAGTTAAGACTACGCTCCTCCACTGACAATAAGTTTGATGATTGATTATAAATAGAAGGAAAACGAGGAAAAAATTATTAGGAAAAAGGTCACTAAATAAATGCATTTGGGAAGGTTACTTCTCCTTATTTCATACGTAGATGGTAAATTAATTATTTACAGAAGAAACTGAAAATTTACGAATCATTATACATTGCGTGTAAATGTCATTCTCGAAGTGAAACTTTTTATTCCATACCTGAGTAGAATGAGCTAATTTGGTTCTTAATAAAAATCGGTTAAAAATTTAATTTTTCTTGCAGATCTCAAGCAATACTAAAACTTCAGCCAAAAGCATAGATCTTAAAAGGAATAGATGAGCCTTTCTCCCCCTGCGCAGTGTATCTCGCTCGGGGAAAGTGGGGTCAACATGATTCTTCCGAAAGTCACGTGATCATGGGACTTCGTTTCTCCCTCCTCTCGGATAACAATGCGAAGCGTCGTTTAAATACTAGCGTTGTCTGAAGATATTTGACTTTCTGAACAGGAGAAATATTTCTGCCAAAATTAATAAACGTCCCCTGCAGAGTCAAACTTCAGAGAATTAAAAAAAAAAAATTCTGTAGATGCGGAGCCTTATATTAGGTCACTAAAAACAAGCGATGGAAAATTCGTTTCCGAAAGACCGCTGAAAACTGGGTTTTTAGGTTTCTTAATTTCTATAAATACTGGGAAGATTTAAAAAATATGTAAGGGTGCAAATTCTAGTTCTAAGTTGCGTAAGGACCAATAGGCTTTCTCCGGATTGAAAAGTTTTTCACTGCGATAAGTTTGTGAAAGGGCTTCAACAATAATTTGACCGTCAGGCAATTTCGAAGTGCCTACAAAAAGTTATTAATTCATACTGAAGTTTAAGACTTTAGTTTATCGAGCTACGTTGATTTTGACAAAAAGTAACCGGTAAATTTAAAGCATAAATTTGAAGCGTAACAAAAATCCCCCCCCCCCCCTTTGGAAGAATGCAACTTTTATTCCAATTCCCCTGATGACTACTAAAAAAATTCAGAAATCATCTCTATTAACATTACACAATTTCTTTGACTTGACACAATTCGTTTACGATGGTTCTGACTACATTATTGGATTTGTTGTTCGTAAAGTGCTCTTTGTTGTGAAGTACGACTACTGTAACGCAAAGTTAACTACAACACAAACCAAAAAACAGGCCTAGTAAAAATTTTGGGACAAATTCAAGTAACGGTTGATTTCAAACATCAAAAGTTTAAGAGGGTAGTACATTTGTGCAGAACTGAAAGTGTTTTTCAAAAATGTGAAGAAGTTTTGGGAATAAAATATAAAAATATAATGTTACTCATCATTACAAGAGTTACAGGAAAGATCTTCCACCTCCGTTTTTATAAATTTAAATGAGTATATGCTTGAAACAGAAGCAGCTTTGATAATTACACTTAATAAGCTAATAATATTAATCGTTATAAAATATTTAAACATTGGAATGTATCACGCTGTTGATTCATACAATTAAAGTAATTCGCAAAGTCACTTAGGAGACTGACAAAATTAATATTGTTTACGGGACAATAATCAGTAGTTTTCTAAACGTTTGGGTTTAAATACTGAGATTTTTCATACTTTGTGGGACGAAAAAAAAGCGAGTATTTGAGGAGAAAAGTCAAACTACCATTCATGTATTTTAAGATTGGGCTGAAAAGTAACAAAAAATTTATTTTCTGAGTACTTTTAAATAAGAAAAATATTGAAGTTGTCTAAAAATCACAAGCAAAACAAAGTTATTGTTTCATTAATATATAGTTAGAGCCTACAGTAGATGATTTTTTTTCGGGGGGGGGGTGCAAAAGGTCTATGCCTCTCCTACAGGGAAAAAAATTCCTTATGCCACTATTTCTAACTTATTTCTTCAAAGTAAAATTTTTTGAACTGTATTTCTTTCTTGTAGACTGTAAAAAAAAAATGTTGAGGGGCGAAAGTCAAACTACCACTCGCTTAATTTAAAGTTAATCTGATAAGTAAGAATTTTTTTTTTCGGAGTACTTTTAAATGAAAATGTATTCAAGTTGTCGAAAAATCAGTAACAAAATCAAAGTTATTTTTCATTAATATGTAGTTGGGGTCTTCTACAGTACCGGATTTTTTTTTGTGGGAGGTGAGAGAAGTCGAGGAATCTGCCCCCCCCCCCACCCCACAAAAAAAAAAAAAAAACAATCTTCATAAAGAACATTAAATGGATCTATCAATAAAAGGAAAAATGAGTCGGGCGAGCACATTTTACTTTTTGGTGTCCCTCTTAAAAACAGTTCCTGCATCCACACCTAAGTGTGTAAAGGCTGCAAATGTTACTTGATTGAAGGAATTTATATATATTTCAGAATATTTACTTTTGTACTTCTGAATTCATTTATGGTTAAACATGTAGTTTTATGCAAAATTGTTGTAGTGACTTCAAAAGTTATGACAAATAATGCATTGAATCCATTTCTCTGTATTGAAAAAAAGGAAAGAAAAAAAATTGAATTAAACGAAACTTTGTAAGATTTATTATACTTAAGATTTTTTCTTCTATATTAAACATTGAAGGTTTCTGTTTCCAAAATATTTAAAACACTTAAAAGAAAGTTTTAATAGCTTATGCATCTGCTTCAAAAAGTTAAGTTGGAAAACTGTCTAATGCTTTTATTTCCTTTTTATCATTCAAAAGATCGCGGTAAAAAGCGATCCTTTTCGATAAGGGAAAGCGTTGACTGTGCGGAGTGTCCCATGATCACGTGGTGTCCAGCGGGGGATGTTGACGCGCGCTGAGAGGAGAAAAAGAGGGGAGAAGGCCTATCTATTCCTTTTAAGATCTATGGCCAAAAGCGAGAGAGAAAACGGGGGTGGGGGAGGGGGGGGCAACGTTCAGCTAACACCTTCTCGAGTTTTCGTGTTCATGTTTCATACCCTGCATGAAAGCCAAAATACGATTTTTTTTCCTTTTGTTGCAATTTACCGTTTTGAAAAGTTCATATTTTTTTTAAATTAAGTAAATTTTAGCACGAAAAAAATAATTTAAAAAAATATATATAAACTGTTTACTGACAAATATCTACTACTCTTATCTTTTTTCAATGTTTTCGTAACGATAATATTATTCTGGAATCTTAATATCAGTTCTGCTATCAGTATTAAATTATCAATTGAAAGGTAGCGTTCAAAAAAGAAGATATTAGACACTTGGTGCAATATGTAACCTGAAAAAATGAAATCTTGCTAACGAAGCAATTGATAATTCAGTAGAGATAAAATGAGCTCGCTTTGCTAGAACTTATCGACTTGATTTAACCTACGGAAACAATTAATTAATTCTCACTTTTTAAGAACTTTGACTAAGTTTACTTCATCTGCGATTTTAGAACTCTCAACTTGTAAGCAGAAATGAAAGTTGAGCCGTTAATTATGGAAAAAAGCATGAGATGACAGCTATATATCAACATCAAAATTTATTTAATATCTAATTATCTAAATTTAATGCTTTCGACCAGAATAAAAAAGTTTCAGTGTTAAAAAATCCCCCCTCCCCTCTCTTTGGTCTTACATTTCCTTTTTCAGCCTTTCACTTGAACAAAAGCAAATGCGGGATTACACTCATTTGTTTTACTCTCAAATTTACACTTAAACTGTACACTGATGTAAAGATTACATCCATTTTTTTCGAGATGTTAGTTAAAATGAGATTAATTAATTTAACATTTTTTTAACAAAGGAATTTATCAGGAAACTTATTTTAATTCTTCAAAAGCACATAATTTCAGAGCTAAACAGCGAACAATGCTTTTGGTGTGATGTTATTTTAGGAAATTTTCTGATGCTAAGAGAACACTTAAAATTCCCTTTTATCTCATCAGTTTATTTCTTTTTTTCTAATGTATGCAGTTCAGTTTCAGTGCTTCGTAAAAATGACTCGTCAAGATTTTCATAAATAGAAAAGTATTTTCATTGCTAAGTCAAAAGGGAAACAGATCTGACATCGACCAGTATATTTTCCAATACTACTTGACATTTGTTCTTGACCGAAGTTCTTGAAAAAACAGGGATACTTCCCTAATAAGAACATTATTTCTGATTTCGGAAACCATTCATATTCACGAAGAAAGAAGTCTTGAAACTTGATTAACGAACAGCATTACTGATGAATTGTTTCTTTCTTTGTTACGTTGCGTAGAAACCAAAGTTTCTGATTCATTTCCAGCAATCGATCTTGCCCAAAACACTTTAGACAGATCTTGTGGCCCTTCGAAATTGAGTCAGTGTCACACTATTTCTTATTTACATTTTTATCTCTCTATAGTGACGGAAAATATGAGACAATTTCAAGGTCGCTTTCAGTTTATATCCGAAATTGGATTTTGTCATCAAGAGATCGGTATTACAACTTTTGAATGGCTCATGTTAGTAATATATGGGTCGTTTTCAAAATTTGCTTACATTTGCTGTCCAGAGATTGAAAACGCGATTTTGAAGCATAACTTATATTTTAAATTCAACGCGAACAATTATTTTCTGCAAGAAATACCCCCAAAAAATTCTGTCACTCAAAAAATTATTGAAATTTATTTATTTATTTTTATATAAGTCTTTAAAAATGAGAATCATGGCAAAAACGCTTGTCCATTTCCAATTTTCGCAAGTTCAACTACTTTTTTTATATACTTAATTGTATAAAAAAGTATATTCAACAAATTATTTATATATATTGACTATTAGTATATGATATTCATAAGAAATATTGACAATATTAATTTTTTTTCATTAAGAAATGTATGAATATATTTTGTCCGGCAATTCTTGTCAAGTCCGTTTCCCTAAGATTATTTTAGCTAAAAAAGGTATTTATTGCGGTCAAAAGATGGTAACACGTATTCAGTTAACGTATCAAACTAGTGACATAACTATTTCGTACCATTTTGTTTTCTTGAGTCGAGAAGTATTGCTGTGGCGTTTCACACAAGATTTCTTCCAGGTGCGTATTTTTATTCTTTGTCAAGTATGTTACCAAAGGTTTTAGTATTAATTTTTACTTTTCTCAACTTTTACCCCCAAATATTGTTTATTATACAATTCTAAGAAAATGCATATTGTTGTTCAATTTTTAAATTCGACAACTTAGCCATAATTTGGCATTTTGGTTAAAATGTCAAGTCCGTTACTGGTCAAATCCGTTACCAAATGTCAAGTCCGTTACCATACAGTTTTTGATCAATATTTTAATGATCACAAACATCGTTTTAAGCTTCAGGGACGCAAATAATTTCAAATGAAATTGGTTTTAGGTGTTATGATATAGTTTAAAAGTGAGATTTCATATTAATTTTGTATGGTAACGGATGACAATTTTCCTTGCAACTTAAAGTTTTACAACACCATTTGAATACTTAATTATGCATCAAAGTGTACAACCAATTACTTTTTCACACACCTAAAATATGTGACTAAATATCTGTTAGTGTTTCTAAAAAGAAAAAGCAAGTTAAAAAAATTACTTAAAAATTCTGAAATGTAAGCATATGGTGAAAATGACCCATATATGAGTAGGGATGGCAACTACACGGCACGCTTACCAATTCTTGCACGCCAAAAAAAAGTTAAGACTTCCATCAAAATGAACAATAACTAGATTAAAGGTTTAGGGTAACATTCCTTTAATGCTACGAAATGATGTGGTATCGGTTTCGTAGAACATGTGCCAGTTAGTAGTGTGCATAGTATTTAAGGTATTTGCACACCTTGACGATGTTGAATTTAGTAGATACGTAGGGGGCAAAGTAAAATAGTTAACTTACTTTTTTTTTTCAACGGAAAAAATTGAAACTGGTTTTGAAATTATAATACATAAAGAAAGAACAGTGCAATTTATAAGAACACTTTTTATTTGTTTTCTAAGAAAAAAACTTTTTATTTTAATGTTTGACAGTTAATGTGTACTTTCGGGAGGAAAAATTTAAAATTTTGTGTTTCTTTTTTGAGCAATGACAAATCCCTTTTACCCTATTTTAGAAGCAACTACTTTGAAAGTGAGCGGATTTTGTTGTGAAAAGGTTACCAAAATTTTACCAGGACCTGGGCACCACTTTGGTTTGATCAGGCCCTGCACATACTCCTACACACATCTACAGCAATTCGTCATTACGAAAACATAATTTGATTTTAAGATGTCAACATTAAGGGTTAATAGCACAAAGTGTTGTTTTTTTCTTTTTAGCATGCATAGAAAATGTAAATTTATGCACTGTTTTTTTTTACTAAAAACAAATAATGGCCTTTTGCATGTTCAATATAGCAGTGAAATACAGAAATTAGCATAATCGTATTACCAATGAGCTGAATTCTAACATTTCTCTAAAAATAGTATTACGAGCCAGTTTGCAAGCCAGTGTGAGTGGAGTGAGACCAAATTTGTTGATCAGGTTATCAGATGCTGGTTTGGTAGGATGCCTTAAAGCGTAACCATACATTTTCTGAAAATATAACAAACAGACAAATATTTTAATCTTTCGTCAACCATATATATAACATTCCATCACATTAAAAGCTTTTTCATCATCAAGAAACGTAAGAAAGGACAATGAGCAGACCCGTCATTTCAACTTTTTCCAGGGAGAATGGCAGAGGGAGTAAACACAATGCAATTTCATCGGAAAACAACAAAAACCACGTCCACTTCAATGTAAATACATTATACATTGATTTCTCAACGCCCCCTAAATGACGGGCCTGGTAATGAGCAGGTTCCTAGAAATGCGTAATTTCATATCCCGGCTTATAGCAAATTTAAAAAACTGTATTCTTTCTTTTATTACTGCTATTAATTGTCACCATCTAAAAAACACAATTAGAGGCATTCAACAGAGCTAAATAATATTTATTGACATGGAGGCTTTATATAAGTACTAAAAAAACCATTACCAACTGTCTCTAATCAGAATTTCTGTCTTTAATGGTTTGCCTAAACAACAAAAAAATCAAAATCTATTTCTGAAATAAATTTTTGCAATGTTTCAAGTACTCTAATTTGAAATCTAGTTTTTTTTTTTTTTTTTTTTTTTCTCGATTGCAAATATGTTTCTTGCCACTAAAAACTTGTCCCCAGCATTTTGCATCATCACCATAAAGCAGTTTTTACGGTTTTCATGACCACTAGGTGTAACTGGCTGCTCAAATAAATTTATCTTTTAGTAGCAGCCATCATATCTTGGTTCATAAAATAAGAATTTTGTATGCGGAAGTTTCTATGCTTCCTGATTGAATGCATTTAATATTATAGTAAATAGAAAAAAAAGAGGACAGGAATTAGGGGTACAACTTGTAATAAATTCAACTGTGGTCATTGGAACAACAATGTACCTTAGAAATCTTTCGTAACTAGCATTTCTAAGTTTTTACACTACACACTTGTTTTTTCTTAACTATCTAAAAATATTTGTAGAAAACGAAGCAATTAAAACACCAGTTTTAATAACATATCCGGAGGGTAACCTGTTATCATAAAAGCCGGAGCAAGACACATATTATTTTTCAATCGTTTTTTAAGCACGCATAGTGCCCAATTTTACTGAACTGTTATATACAGCTAAATCTTTTGAGGGAACTTACCAACTTATCACGTATGACAAGAACATGCAAAATACTGTTTCCAAATGTATCTTGCATGTTTGGATCAGCGCCATGTTTTAAGAGCAAGTTATAGCTTGATTCATCATCGCAACAAGCCGCCCAAGCTAGAGGAAACTCGCCGAAGTAACTCAGTCCTTAAAAAGATAAAGATATGGAATAAACAGCTGTATAAATTAAAGCCAGAATTAGTCATAAAACAATTAGATCGCTACTGTTTGCGAAAAATGATCATAAAACCTGTCATTTGCTATCATTTATCAATCTCACTTTTGGAACTTAGAGCTGGTATATTCATAAAGCCATTAGTTAAAGTAAAAAAAATAGGGAGGGGATTATTATTTATATTCAATTCATTTCATAAATTGGTTACACAAAGAAGGCCATGCAGACCAAACGCCACAATTTTTCTATACTGGATGGCAAAAATTCACTAAATTATCGTCATCGGAAAAGTGTATCAAGTAATCATAAAAGATTCGTGTCAAATTCCCTGGTCTTATTTTGTAGTAAATTTTGTTTCTTTATGGTTCACTGTATTTTACTATAGTATAAAAAAAGTTGTTTGTTAAATGTTCTGGAAAACATAGTTTATGTACTAGACGAATTCGAAAAAAAAAGGCGCTGTGTACCGGCATTTCTCCCTGTGATTTTATAGTCCTAGAAAAGTAGACTGTAGCCCAATCAGGCGATGATTGGCTTTATTAGGACTTCGGTGTCCTTATTAAGACACCGGCGGAACGAGTGGAGGATATGATCTTGTTCTTCATATGCTGCATAAATATGTACTAGCTGTGCACAAGTGTGACCAAAAAAGAGAAAATAACGATTTATTAGTGCTTCGAATAAGTTGGTAGATCTTTCTCTTTTCCATTGGGGTAAATATGGAATTTTTGATAATGTTTTTGACTTTATCAAAAACATTATCATCGAAAACATTAATATGCTTTTATATTGGTGACAAAGAACTTTTCTATTTTCTTTTACTTTGAAAACACTTTTTGGTATGTGCTCAGAATCGGACTTATTGGAACCCATGTTCTTAATAGGGAAAATCACCTTTCTTTGTTAAAAATGCAGAAAACAAGAATGAAACTTAAATTTTCACATGGAATCATTTTGTCCTATTTTTATGAGCCATATGATGAATGCAAAATTCGAACCCAATTGAATCATAAAATGAGCAAGATACTAGGCCATGCCTTAGGTAGCACACTTGCCTTACAAATTGTTCACAAGAAACCTTACCTTCGAAATTAGTTTTTGCTCTCGGAATCGGCCATTGTTGATCAATCGGCATAAAAAACTTTCCATTTGCTCTTTGAAAAATGTCGGCTCCTACATCCACTAGCTTCCTCATCAGCTTTCCATTATCATAGGCAATAGCAAAATGCATGGCACTTGCACCTATAAAGACATAATTTTGAATGAAGCAAAAACGTTGACAATTGAACTAATTTTCCACAAGACAGAGTAAAGGAAGAAAATAATATAAGATATCAAAGTATAAAATTAGATAATTAAGGAATGTTGTTGAAACTAAGCATTTTATTTTATTAGTTTTCTGTTCTAGAAAAGGTAACTATGATTAAAACAAAGTCCAGCAGAATTTTTTAAGTACACATTTGAAAAATAATTAAAAGAAACGTTAAAAAGAAGTACAATTCATATGATCGAGCTCGGTAAAACAAATCAAAAACCCTTATTTTTATGCAGAAAAATAGTTTTCATCCGTTACACCTTCCGCTATTACCGTGTCTAAGTTTTAATGTTACAGCTGCCTGCTATAATTTCAGAAAAAAATTTAATTTTTCATCGAAGAAATTTCCTTTTTAATGTGATATTTGAAGAGTATACTTTTTTTTTTTTTTTTTGTCGTTTCACCAGCTCGAAGGACAGTGAAGATATTTGCTAGGCTTATCTAATTTATTATTTTTAGGACGTACATTTCTGCTCGAAATTTTATATTTTACTATTTATTTTTCTTATATTCAACGTGAAAATTCACTGAAATCAACGAGTTAGAATTATGCGAATTATCTGTGCATCAAAAGTAAGGAAAATTCTGTACCTCAGAACCAGACTAAGTCCATTTTCATTATTTTTCAGTAGAGGGCGAAGACGATTGTCGGATACATGCAAAAGATGCGACTCACGTTTTTTTCAGACTGCTAAATAATTGTGAAGGAATTTGTTTTATAGAATACTGTTTTAATGGGTCATTGTGGAATAAGATTCTACATACAATGAAGCAAAAAAGCGAAAATCGCCATTTTTGGACTTACGTCGTTCTGGTTTTGAGGTACAGAATTAATGTTGGAATGAGGATGAACTGACATTTATATTAGCAATGCATTTTCGTATTTTGTTTTGCACATAGCAAACTGCCGAATATCCGCAGAATAGGGTGGCACATTATTCGTGGATAGGTAAAAATCTATAACAACGTATGCAATAGCGTAGAAATTGAGTAGCACTTGCATAGATTTGAACTATACGTAAAAACAGTGTTTAGCAGTGTTTGTAAAATCTAAAAAAGAATTTCTCAATATTTCAACTGGATTAGACGAATACGCGAGTAAATCGTGTAAATAGATCTCTGAAATAGATCACTCTAGGTTTAGCGAAAACGTATTAGGGAGGTGAGAGGAATTTTTCCCACCAAAACTTATCTGGTCACTCATTTACGCGGGTAAGTAGTGTGGATCTAAAAATCAGAAAGTGATGTAGATCTAAATGTAAGATGGTTTTAACTGTTTCTGGTAACAAGTCAGGTTTCGGTGGGAAATTTTGATGTCATTGAAAGGAAGGGAGAAAAAAAATGGGAATGTCTGAAAATAGATTATTCACTTGTTAAGTTAAAATGGGTGCATTTATCTATATTCAGTTAAAAGTAAAAATTGTTTTTGTGAAAGTGTGTTGTCTTGCGTGCTAATTATGTAGTCCAATCTCTCGAGGCAATGACAGTTAATACATTCACAGTAATTATTAATTAACTATGATACGACAGCAGACAAATCAATTTGGTAACTCAACATTAAATTAATTCTTGAGTTAACTCGCGAGAACTCGCACCGTTATTTGTTAAACGGCGCTCGAACGAGGGTTGAAAACGACCCCAGTGCTCGCAAAAGACCCCCTTTTTTGCAAGAATGGAAATGGTTTAGGAAAATTCCAACCACACCCTCACATCAATCAAGGACACAATTGCAGCTACCGAAAATATGGTTTCCTTATCTGGCTATGAAATTCCAAGAAATGGAAACAAAAATGGCTGGGATCGTTTCCGACCCTCGCGAGCCCTCACGAGTTAAAGTTAGCAAACGTTTTGCCATGTGAGAGTGGTGTAGAGTTTTTACAATAATCAATAGAAACTCCGATGAAATCTGAAAGTTTGTTATCTTATATTTGAATAGAATAATAGATGAAATAAATTAACTAATTAAAATACTTTTCATTACCATAATATTCTTCACCTTCCACAATATCTTGAGCCAAAGCTGGGTACAGGTCCAATAAATACAGTGCTATTTGAGTGTGAGCATCTGTATTGCAGATGGCAAGAATATGAAGGAGAGATTCTCCCAGTATCCCTCTATGGCTCAATTTCCAGCAAACTGTACGACGACTTTTTTCTTTTGTGCCATTATTTAAATTAACGGTTTCCTGGAGCAAAACAATATGAAAAAGATTAAGAACTATTATTTAAAAAAAGTCTGAAATTGCCTATTTAAAACTTATGTATCGAAAACCTCTGTGTAGTGGGTCACCGGTCTCCTCATCCTTAATTCCCAAGATAGCCAAAAATGGACCTCAATTTCGAAAATAATTTTGGGAATGAACCTTCTTTTCTTTATCATTACCAAAAATGACCTAAAGTTACGATATCGAAAAATTTCTGAAGAGATTTCTCGAATCTTCTAATCTATCTTAACCCGTTACCGCCCAGTGATCTATGAATAGATCACTGGACGGTAACGGGTAAACGTCACCAAAGATAGCTTAAAAATTGCAATTTAAAACTACAGTTGCAAAAAGTTTCTAAGTGGAGCCTCGATTCCAATATCATCAGTATAAAATTAATTTCAGTTCTGAAAAAAAAATCGGGAGGAGCTCAAACTTCGCTCCCTATCCCATTTTTTTTAATTAAAAATAGTAATTTTTTACTTATATTTTGAAAAAAAAAATTAATCAGGGCCATGGCTAGCAACCCATCTCCTTCCACCCTCCATCTCCTCCTCCTAATATCATGAAAAATTTAATACAAGAGTGTTTTTAAAATTGCAATTACGAAAATTTTCAAGTTGACTTTTATCGATATCCTCATCTCCTTTCATTCTCTTTCGTAACGGAACACATCTTCAGATTGCTTTTTATAATACGTGTAACTATGTCTTTCCTTCAAAGCAGTAAATAGTACATGAAGAATTACTTCTCACACATTACTAAACTCAATTTTCTCTTTACGAGCTCGTTTCTTTATTGCTTTAAAAAAATAATAAAAACTTGAAGGAAGATGAGTAGAATTTTAGTTGTATCTCTACGTTCCAAGTGTGAGGGGGGGGGGGGAGGATTTTAAGATCTGGCACTAGAGCTTTCCCCTCCAATAACTTTAGAATTGAAAAAAGAGGGGGAGATTGGGAGCTCTAAGCTTGATCACATCGGTCCTCTAAATGCATAGATTCAAATGCAAATTTGATTATGCACAGAAATGTGTCTACAAGTTAAATTTACTGTCAACTGGTAGAGTTTCATAACTATGCATTATACTCCAATTCTGACCCTTGAGAGGAAGGTTGCTTTATATTATACAATACGGGTCTCAGATGTTGTTTATACTCTAATATTCACTAGCATGTACCAAATAAACAACGCAGTAGTTAAAATTGTAACATTTTACACTTGAGCAAAATTACAACATTTTATTTCATTTCATTATTTTCTGCAGTAAAGTCCGATAGTGTGACGGCGCCAGTTTTCGTCCCCATGCACCTGAGATACATATATCCGGCTCAGCGAACATCATTCATATTTTTAATAGAAATGCTTATACAGGGTGTCCACTCCAATCGTGGACCAATAGCTAATTTCTAAACCGTTAGAGATAAGCATTTAGTTTATTTAGGAAAAAATCTCAAAATTATGAAAGGAATTTTGGGTCTATTCAATGTTTTTCAAAAAATCAAATTTTGAAAGAGTTACGAAATTTAAATTTTTATACAGCCCCCCAGTCCTATCAATCATATTTAGTAAAACATTCTTGACACTGTAACGTTTAAAACTAAAAAAAAATCACTCTTCTACCACAAAAAGTAACCGAGTTATGACGTTTTGAAAAATCAAGATTTTGCATTGTTTCATGACGTCATCGAGAGATCGCTTAAGGGACGTATGGGAAATCCTTCAAAATCTTGATTTTTCAAAACGTCATAACTCGGTCAATTTTTGTGGTAGAAGAGTGATTTTTTTTTTAGTTTTAAACGTTACAGTGTCAAGAATGTTTTACTAAATATGATTGATAGGACTGGGGGGCTGTATAAAAATTTAAATTTCGTAACTCTTTCAAAATTTGATTTTTTGAAAAACATTGAATAGACCCAAAATTCCTTTCATAATTTGAAGATTTTTTCCTAAATAAACTATATGCTTATCTCTAACGGTTTAGAAATTAGCTATTGGTCCACGATTGGAGTGGACACCCTGTATATTCGTGAATACAAGTGATACTTTCACAAAAATCGTTAAAGTTATTTTACATAGTAAGCAAATTACTTGCTGTAATTTGAAGCAGTTTACGAGAAAATATAATCAAAAAACGTTTTTATTTTCTTCAATTTTTTGCTGCTCGGTCAAATATATGTGTGATTTAATATTTATTGGAAAATGTCAGTTACTGCCTGTATTTTATGTAAAAAAAAACGCAGCAATTTTTCACTTATTTCTCGAGAAATTCATTATAAATGTGAATTTTCGCAAATGATGCAGCTTTTTCCTCCGCCACTGTATTTATTAAAGTAAGAATTGTGAGTAATAAGTGCAATGTTTGCTCAACTTTTCCAGTCCTGTTTATTAGTTTAACAACTGTTCAATAAAGAATGATAACAAATTTATAAGACATAATTATGTGAACCTCCAACTGTTGGTGGCACTTTTCAAATTGTTCCCTATTGCATGAAATTCAACTGTCATAACTCTTTTTCCCTGTCCAAAAGACATCCTGGGAAGGCATTTTTGGACACATCTTTTCAAAATTGCCTCCGAAGCTTTCGCCATTGACTTAGGACGAGAGAACGCAGTCCTGGAGGTGTTTCTCCCCTTTGGAGACATAAAAAAGTCATTAGGAGCTTAATCAGAGCTTTTTGATGGCAAGAAGCAACAAATAAATCTCCACAGCCAGAAATTTTAAAAGCACCGTACTTTTAGATCACCGCGCGATGCTCCTATTTATCCGCATACGAAAACGAAACCATATGCACTTGGATGGCTGCCAATGTCATATTACTAACGGAATGACCCTTAAACGTCAGCCATCCATTCTGCACCTATCCCACCACACTTACACTAAAAAAATTAATGTTGTTTTTACAGTATAATACAGCTAATTTTATGGTAATAAACTGTAAAATTTTTACTTTTACATTACTAAACTGTAAAATATTATACAGTTTATTACCGTGCATTTTACAGTTTTAAACTGAACCTCTGCTGCAGTATTATACTGTTGTTTTTACAGTATAATACAGCTAAATTTTACGGCAATAAACTGTAAAATTTCTAACTTTATAGTAAGAAACTGTAAAATTGCTGGTTTTAGTTTATTACTGTGGATTTTAGTTTTTAATTTGAACCTCGGCTGCCAGTTTTATACTGTAAAAACAACAGCTCATTTTTTGTAATGTACATTACTTGTTTACTGAGCCTTGATATTTTATTTATCTGAAAAAATTGTGACCAGTCTTTATTGAACAACCTACGTACTTGAGTTCGTTCAAAAATGTAATTAAAATATAAATTACCTGATGATTTACATTACGAGTCAAAGCTTCCCCTTTTCCGTCATTGTACATGTATTCAAGAATCTCTTCCTTAGCTATTTTCTCGAGTTCTTTATCTCCCTCCAATAAATATCTTTCGATAAACGATCCACTCTTTTTAAAATTGGCCATTGAATAAAGAGGACAGGATTCATCCACATTGTCACGACTCACAATTTCGTCCAGCAGAGATGTTGCGAGATTCGACGAACCTCGATCCGTAAATTTCAGTAAATTTTTAATGGAGTACTTGCTCATTGCTTTGGAGCAAGAATAATCGTTCAAGTTTTTTTGTTCAAACTTTCTCGGAGATGAAAGATGACCTAACTCATCCACGTCCTCATGACTCCCATACCGACGTTGCAAGATTTCAAGATTCTGGTTAAGTCAAAACTACTTGCTTTTCAATCAAGTAATAGTTCGGCATTTCAAGGAAATGAAACATTGTCTTGAAACTCCCTGCAAAAACAAACATATACGCTCTATTATGCGATATGCAAATGCAGTAAAATTACATAAAATTGCACCCCCTCCCCTTTTTTTTTTATTTCTCCTCAAATAACCTCTGAACAAAAGGCGATTCGTTTCATATTATCACAGCTCTCTGTGTAGTAAAAATGTTGCAAGATTTGACGAAAATCAAAGTAAAAATTTCACTGCAACTTGTCCCTCGTTTACAATTTTAATTAAATAAATGAATATCTTCAATTCTTTTGACGTGATATAAAAATAAGTTGAATTTAAAGGAAAAAAAAACAAATGCAATATTACTTTTAATTATGCTTTAAGAAGCAATTTCAATATTAAGTGAACTACATAATAAAATATTATTCAGTTAAATAAAATGAAAAGAATATTATTGTTATAACATCTTAAGAATTAAGTAAAAAACTTAATAAATAAAATTAAATTTGGAAACATAGTTATTAAATAACAAATTAACAAACGGTTGAGTATACTCATTTCTTAGTTATTAATTTGAATGGATTTTATCTGAGATAAGAGAGTACTTTCAAAATCCAACAAAGGTTGGGATCAATTAATAGTTTAAATGATTATTACAAAAAAATTACCATTTTATAACAAGAAATATTTTTGAAAAATCACGAATATTACAATAAAGGTATCAAATTTTGAAAACGACTTGCATAATTTTTTTCGTTGATCTTTGGAACTACAGAAATTAACTATATGTCTAGGAGCTTCGTTAAAATACCTCTAGATTGATGGTGCCAAAACTATGAATATATTTTACAATTTGCTTTTGCACCGCTATATTTCACTTTGCCACACATTCCCCTACTTTGATTTTAAAGAATGAAAAAGAAAAAAATACCTTAAAATTAAATTTTCATTGAGTCGTCCGATTTAATGTTATTTCTTCAAATACATTGATTAATATTCTATTCCAAAGGACATAAAACAAATATGTTTCATGTTAAAAAAAACTTTTAAGAACATTTAATGACTAGAATGTCCTCAATTAATATTGTTTTCTTTCCTTTATCAAAATGACACGAAGGCAATTCTTTTTTATGTTACTATGGAAGAATTATTTCTTGTTAATTTTACTATGCCGAGGCTTTTTATATGCTTGGTAATTAATAGATAGCATAGCGATTTACGATATCTATTCCCATTGCTTGAAAACTTATTTCCAGAAATCACATCTCCGGTAATAAATATTATCGCCTGCTTTTTTCACCACTAAAATATTAGAATGTTTTCATTATTGTTATTATTTATGTAGTTATTAGCAATTCCTTTAAACAGTTAGATACGGTAGTTATGAATTATTTTCTTTAATCATATCTAAATTAAGTTTCTTATACCACAAATATTTATTTAGAGTACGGTTGTCATTTTCATTTTGTGCTCTTCAAAATAAATAGTTTTTCTTTCATTATTTATTTTTTTTTAAATTAAATATAAACAATTTTTCCGTTTTTTTTTTAAATTTAATGTTACTACTGTGTGCAATTCTTACTGCATTGATAGTGAATTTCTTAATTATCTCTTCATTTATATGATAAATATTTCAACTCTGCGATTATTTATTAGTGCACTTTTTATATGACATTGTGAACAAAATATCAGAAAAGTTAGATTGAAGTGTATCCAAAATTATATATTAAAAAAAAAAAAAACCAAACTACTAAAGAACATAGAAAATGAAAAAAAAAAAGAACGCATTGAAAAAATCATAATTTTTCAAAACTTGGCTGCAGTTTGATTGTAAAAACTAATTTTCTCAGAAACAATTTCATTTTTTTTTATTTAATTATTTACTTATTTATATTTTTGTCGCTCACTTGTTTTGAGACAGTTTTGCATTAAGTTTTTAACTACCATTATAAGCAAAATAAATGATTAAATCAATGTTATTAGACAACGGACGAAAAGATATACTGCAAAAGCAACGAAAAAGAGAAATAAACCATTCAAAAGTAAAAATAGTGGAGAAACCTAACAATCAAAGCTAATTTTTACCCTTTATTTTCAAAGTTAAACTTTTTCTTTAAAAAAATTCCTGTTGCATTTATTTGATTTATTTTCGGTGATTAACATTATACACACGTATGTACGTTATGGCAACTTATGATTTAGCAAGTGTTACTATCTTAAAATTATTTCTTTGCTGAGCAAGATTGACGTAAATTAATTTTAGCAGGCAAATTTTGCCTTCCGTTCAATTTTAAAAACTTACTTGGTAAACACGACACACACACAAAAAAAAAAGAAAGAAAGAAAAAGAAAAGAAACAATAAATATAAAAGTGAAAAAAAAAAGAAAAATTATACGATGATTGGAAACTTAACTTGATAATTCGTCAACAAAAACCAGCCCAAAAACTTATACCATAGATTTTATTGAACAAAAAGCTCATAAAATCAGTGTTAAAAATTTCAATTTTTAGACAATACTTAAAAAGCTAAATTCAAAAAACAAAAACAGCTATTACTCACCACATCACGGGACAAAGAGAGCACAAAAATCAGAGAAATTTCGCGTTTTCTATTTCAACGCAGAAGTTCAAGTTCTCGTGTCTTAAAAAATATCTTTTTCAAGCTGACCCACAAATCCTCAAGTTTCGAATGCGCAAGCGTCCGAAGTCTTATAACCTTGTAAAAACTTTTGAAGGAAAAAAAAAAAAAACACACACACACACACACACACACACCACCGTGAAATTACTTTGTACTGATGATTGAGAGTTCGATCGAGAGATCGTAGTGAAGACAATATGTTCTTTGCGGAACATATATCCTCACGCAATATGAAATGTTCTAACATTGCGTGGAAAGAAAATTACTTTTCTAAAACTTAACCTTCCAAGGTTTATGTAAGGATAAGACTTGAAGAAATCTCTTAATAGTATGTACAATACGATAACAGTTCTGAAATAATTAAGAATAATTTCGATTTCGAAATGGCTGGAAAGTTGAAGAGTTTCAATTGTTTAAAAGTTATGCCATATACATGGAAAAGTAGATCGATTTGTATCGTCACATATTTTCTTCATCTCAAGAGTAAAAAATGAATGTTGTTTTTACAGTGTAATACAGCACATTTCATTGTAATAAACTGTAAAAATTGTAATTTTACAGTAATAAACTGTAAAATTTCTACTTTTACAGTACTAAATTGTAAAATTGTTAATTTTAGAGTAATAAACTGCAAAATTGCTAATTTTACATTTCAACCCTGTATTTTACAGTTTTAAACTGGAACCTCTGCTGCCAGTATTATACTGTTGTTTTTACAGTATAATACAGCTAAATTTTACGGCAATAAATTAAAATTTCCAACTTTACAGTAAGAAACTGTAAAATTGCTGGATTTACAGTTTTAAATTTGAACTTCGGCTGCCAGTATTATACTGTAAAAACAACAGTTCATTTTTTGCAGTGTACTAAAAAAAATTTGACTGATTATTTTGTAAAACTTCTTTTTTAAACTTAGTTTTGACACTCTTGTGATACATGAACGGTGCGTGTATATTTTTAATATTTTACTTAACTTCATTACATATTTTACTTCATTTGGTGAGCTTTGGGGCAAAGTAGGTTCATGGATACTCGTTGTTTTTATTTTATTTTGTTATTTATTTATTTTTTATTAAAGGATGGTGTAATTGCTTTTTATGACGTTTTGGAAGTTTAGCGAAATTCTGGTTTCTGCATATCAGTGGCAGTATGCTTTGCAAAGAAAGGTGGTTGCTAAGGGAGTAAAAAGCGTCCCCCCAAACAACATTGTCAATTCTAAGGGTATGTCCAAAACTGGTAAGTTGGCACTGGGGAAAGGTTCTAGCATAAGTAGGGGTAGGGGTGATGAAAGAAGAAACCAGGGAGGATGGTAGTTTGGCAGATACTTGTCAAGGAAACTAGATAACATAACTTTTAGAAGCCGAAGGTTTAGGGGATAAGAATGAAGGCATTCTTTTTGCCGGAATAGCTTGATCGCCGGAAAAGTTTTTCTTGGCGGAAAAATATTTACAATACTGATGTGTTTGATAAAATACTTACTGAAATTAGTTTTAATTCTACACCTTCCGTCTTTCTGGAAAGTTGAAGCTTTGATAACTTTTGTCACTAAAATTATCGAAAATTATTTTCATTTGAAACCTTAAAATGAATTTTTTTATGGTTCCAGAATCCGTTTTCCGTTTTTTTATCTTATTTATTTATTTTCTGAACAAGTAATAAATTTTCATAAAACTAGAAACTTTGCAGAAATATACGAGATTTAAACTTTGACTTAAATGGGGTGCTCTAGAAGTGTTCTGCGGGTGACGTCATTTCAGGCCACATCCCGTTTTATAGTGTTTAATTTTTAAATCGTGTTTCAAAAATATTCATCATTTTCCTTTCAAATTTTCGCAGGAATTTGGATTTCAGCTGCTTATAAAACCATTTCTAACCATTAACTGTATATTAACCATTAACTTGTAAAATTATTACATTTTCATTATATATATATATATATATATATATATATATATATATATATATATATATATATATATATATATATATATATATATATATATATATATATATATATATCAGGGCCGTATTTAAGGGGTGGGTTTTTAGGGTTCAAACCCCCTCCAAAATTTTTCAAAACTATTACAAAAATGCTTTTTATAGTTTCTCATTGAAAAAATTATTATTGCTATTTCATTTTAATTTTCTTATTTACTTTGAAACTGCATTTGAAAAATGAAATTATCATTATTGAACAATTGTACAAACTAAGTTTTTTTGCAGTTTATTTTATGTATATTGCAAAGCATTCTTTCAATACCTTTCGAATTTTTAATACCACTAAAAAAACCATCAAAAATTTTCAGATTTGTAAGTACCAAACTCTTTATTTAACACATCTTATAAATGTCCTCCCCCCCCCGTAAGGTAGAAATTTCGAAAGTACTCCTTAAAATGCACGTATATGAGTATACTCATCAAACCAGATTTGTTTTTCTTCATTGAAAAGATGAGTCGTTTTTTTCACCTACGTATTTATGTTAATTACCTTTTAACATCTATTGTAACAAAAATCAATAGAAAAAAGAACATGAAATCAAATTTTGTTGACGTTTTAGATTTCACGAGAAATAGGTTTGGTAAAACCCTCCCCGAAACTAAGGTCTTTTTACGGCCGTGGTATATATATATATATATATATATATATATATATATATATATATATATATATATATATATATATATATATATATATATATATATAAGCTACCTAAAAACTCATTTATGACAGGAGGATTTACTTATTCGTGAACAATTATTCAATTATTTCTGCTTTTGAAAATTTGTTTTTAGATTTTGGGGATCTCATCACACTTTGATATTACCTTTCTGGGAGATATGTTGTTAGTTGTTACTTAAATGAAACAAAAAAAAAAAAAAAGATTGCATCAACAAAGCTGTGGTTAAATTATGGGATCTGAGCTGATGTTGCGTGCGAAGCTGAAATTTGTAAAACATCAAAGACAGACATACGTATAATATAAAATGTCTTTACGTTTGTTCAAAGAATTGGTGCTTTGAAAACTTAATATTTATTTAACAATGTATGTAAGAAATTTAATCTCATTATAGTAACTAAGGTAACCAGGCTTTATTTAACGCACGGACATCCAGGGCCCGTGCCCTGGGCATGAAATTCTAAAGGGGCAGGAAAATGTTCCAGAAATCATCTGAATTAATTTTTAAAAAATGATCCACCATTTTATACTTTATTCTTTTTTCCTCTTCCTATCCTTTTTTTTCTTTTTTATGCATTAGGGAGGGGGCACATTCTGTGAAGAATTTAAAACTCAGAAATCATATCTGCATAACATAGCTTTATATTTTTTAATTCCTTACTATGATCCCTGTATTCTTTTCCTCAAAATGAAAAGCAAAAAAAAAAAAAAAAAAAGAAATCTAAAAGCAGCTACATCATAGGTTACAGAAAGATAATTGAAAAAAAAAAAAAAAGAAACTGTCATGGAATTTAGAGTAGTTTTCAAAATTATTTATTATTCGAACTATTTTGCACTATACTGGCATTTTATGATCTAAGATATTTGTTAAGTGAAATATTTAATTTAAATATACTGTATCTGTAATAGAGTGTTTCCGCAAATACACTATTTGAAAATATATTGAGTTAAAAATCTGACTGATAACTCATTTTAATTCGAATGCTTTCCTTGTTTAAATTTGAAACAATTTCAAGTATTTATGAAAATATTATTTGAATATTTTTAATTGAAATGAAAATTGACATAACTTAAACATTTTTTGAGACAACATTATTAGAAGATTTAACTGCATTTTTCTCAATTTACGGTAAAAAGGATATTTATAATTATGATACAAAATGTATTTTCATTCCTCCTTTTAACCCTCGACGAAACAAGGAAGGCATTATAACTGTGATGTGTCTGAGTATCTATGTATCTGTCTGTGGCACTCTAGCGCCGCAGAAAGATATATCGCAATATAAGTCCCAAAACTGCAATTTTTTGCTGTGTTTAGTTGGCTAAGGGGGGGGTCATACCCCCATGACCCCACCCCCCTCTGGATTCGCGCCTGCCCATTGTGAGGGCAAAACCTTACCCCCTATCACTTACCGCTTATAGGGAAAAGTACGGGATAAGTGGAACCCCTCGCTTTAAACACTTGTTAACAATAATTTGTGTGAAAATTCCTATTGCAGTGTGTACTTTGGCATAGGCATAGCGTGACCAAAAGTTTTGGGGGGGGGGGCACAGGTCAAAAATTACAGAAATGCTGGTGGAAATTTTGTCTCCCCCCTCCCCTAAGATTTTTCACTTAGCTTTTTTATAAGAGAAATATTAGTTCTTACTGTTCCGATGAATTGTACGTACAATTTCTTCTTGTTTCTTCTCTTTTTTTTCTTCGGTATCCAGTTACCACCAGTGTCGGATTTAGAGTTAACCAGACCCGTCATTTAGGAAGGTCGGGGGGGGGGGGCGGACATTGAGAAAGCAATGTATTTACATACAAGTGAGCACGGTTTTGTTATTTTCCAATAAAATTACATTGTTTTTCCACCCTTTGACACCCCCCCCCCCTGGAAAAACTTGAAATGACGGGCCAGGAATTAACGGAGCATTGACAAGTACAGGGTGGTTATAAATTAACAGGAGGTGTTTGGAGCCCTCTAGTTCGCGAACTACTGGGCGAAACATTGCCAAACTTCGTGAGCATGCATATTAGACCATGGGATTTTGATTTCTGGAATAAAAATATTAGTTTGAAAAATCACCACCAGGTGGAAATTTGGCGCTGTAAAAGTGTATTACACTGAATATCGCCAATTAAACTTGAAAATATACTGTACAAATCAATTTCGCCAAGCAAAAATGATTGTTCTTTGCAAACGAGGTTTAATATGATCGCCGTAAAATTTTCTATTTAAAAAAAAATCACCACGAACAAATAGCTGTCCATTTAACCAAATAGAATGCAATAATTTGCATAAAAGCTTTGCGTTTAGAGATCATCTGTATAAAATGACTGACTGGGAGCATTCTCATCATTCTGAGCGCAGTTGCCTCTTGATGGCTTTTAACTATGCAGGACCGCGCTTTGTTAGTGAAGCTCTACTATCAGCGTGATGAAAATGCCAATGTTACTCTTCGAGAATTTCGGCGAATGAAGCAGTTGAGAAAAGGCTCGCTGACCATAACACATTTAAAAAACATGATTAAGCGGTTTAAAATGACTGGATTTCTAGCCCAGCAACCAGGCTAGGGGCGCCAGACGGTTAATCAGCTACAAGTTGACGAAGTTGCAAATGCTATTACAGAACAATGCTTTGATGCTATCAAAGAAACATTTCTGATATCGCAAGTTTAAAATATATGATAATTTTAAAAATTAGAGAAATCCATTCTGATATGTTACGAGCTGCCGTAGAAAATGTTCTGCATCGTATGCAGTTCTTACAACTTTACAATGGCGATCATATCGAACCACATTTGTGCTAAAAAAAGTCATTTTTGCAAATACAATGGATGCATATTTTGACAGTAGCAATTAATTCTTCGATAATCAGAATAATACACTTTAACAGCGCCAAATTCCCCCCTGGTGGTGATTTTTCAAACTAATTTTTTTTTTTAATTTTTTTATTATTCCAGAAATCAAAATCCCATGGTCTAATATGCATGCTCACGAAGTTTGGCAATGTTTCGCCCAGTAGTTCGCGAGCTAGAGGGCTCCAAACACCTCCTGTTAATGAAGAAAATAAATACCTTTGTGCGATAGATGTGAAGTTTATTCCAACGTTAGAGATGCACAAATATGCAGGTATACCGCAGACACGTGTTTCGAGGCTACAAGGAGCCTCTTTTTCAATGCAATAGGTGTGAGCTTTAGGATGAAGAGTCATCCGATAAAAGCAACACTTTCGAACAAAAGACAGTATAAATAGCAAGAACTGGATATTAACAAAACAAACAAGACAATGCTTAAAGCCAAAATTTATTACATGAAACTATCAAGAAAAAACCGTTAAGAAATAAATTTCCAAAAGATCCCATAGATCATAAACATTGTCAAAAAATGAAACCACTTATGAATAAATTAGCAATAAATTTGCAAATAGGGAAAAAATATATACCGAAAAGAAGCAGAAAGAAAACAGAATGAAATAAAATGAAATAAAATTTTAAATTAAACAAAAAATGTGAGCAAAAAATTTAAATGTAAAGATTAGCAACACGAAAAACCAAAGGGCTAACAATTATAATTTACACAAATGGACGCCAAACTGCAGAAAAATAAGGAATAGCATTTATATCGTTAACTAAGTCAGAACTGTTTTTCAAAATGTGGAAGGATTCCCAAAAATCAAGATCTGATGGGTTGGAGCATTTTTGGACAATTTGAAAGGAATTAAAATCGAAAGAATGATTCTTGTCCCAACAATGTTGCGCAATACTAGACTTATTTAATTGCTGCTTTTTCACATAATTCTGATGTTCTTTTAAGCGGAATTTCAAAGCCCGTCGCGTCTGTCCTATATAGGATAAATTACAAATGCAATTAATTTTATAAATACCACAACTGTTAAGAGGATGAATGGGATCTTTAAGAGAAGAGAAACATAGTTTATTCATAGATCCCATTCATCCTCTTAACAGTTGTGGTATTTATAAAATTAATTGCATTTGTAATTTATCCTATATAGGACAGACGCGACGGGCTTTGAAATTCCGCTTAAAAGAACATCAGAGTTATGTGAAAAAGCAGCAATTAAATAAGTCTAGTATTGCGCAACATTGTTGGGACAAGAATCATTCTTTCGATTTTAATTCCTTTCAAATTGTCCAAAAATGCTCCAACCCATCAGATCTTGATTTTTGGGAATCCTTCCACATTTTGAAAAACAGTTCTGACTTAGTTAACGATATAAATGCTATTCCTTATTTTTCTGCAGTTTGGCGTCCATTTGTGTAAATTATAATTGTTAGCCCTTTGGTTTTTCGTGTTGCTAATCTTTACATTTAAATTTTTTGCTCACATTTTTTGTTTAATTTAAAATTTTATTTCATTTTATTTCATTCTGTTTTCTTTCTGCTTCTTTTCGGTATATATTTTTTCCCTATTTGCAAATTTATTGCTAATTTATTCATAAGTGGTTTCATTTTTTGACAATGTTTATGATCTATGGGATCTTTTGGAAATTTATTTCTTAACGGTTTTTTCTTGATGGTTTCATGTAATAAATTTCGGCTTTAAGCATTGTCTTGTTTGTTTTGTTAATATCCAGTTCTTGCTATTTATACTGTCTTTTGTTCGAAAGTGTTGCTTTTATCGGATGACTCTTCATCCTAAAGCTCACACCTATTGCATTGAAAAAGAGGCTCCTTGTAGCCTCGAAACACGTGTCTGCGGTATACCTGCATATTTGTGCATCTCTAACGTTGGAATAAACTTCACACCTCCTGTTAATTTATAACCACCCTGTATACTGCCAATAGTCCCAACTACATTTTCGGCAGCAGAACCAGACATTTTTCATTTTGAGTGTATTTTTCCCTGATTTAGCCCCCGTGTTTTTTCTCATTTTTTAATGCTCTCGCTGAATTTTTCTTGTTATTCTATGGATTGATCTTGTAGCGACATTCATATCAGAAGAGTGACGCAATGACCTCTTTTAAGTAGGGTGTAGACTGGTGATTATCCCTAAATTCGGGGTTTCCCTTCGGGAAATTTTTGAAAAATAAATGTAAAATTATGCCTTTTGAGGTCTTATATGCAGTAGTTGAGACTAAAAATATGAGAAAAAACGAGGCAAACAAAAACCTCTTAAAATTTTTACATTCGATCAAAATAAAAATGGCTTGTACTTTCTCAAATCGCTGACATTGACATTAATCAGCCAGGAATAAGAACGAGAGAGGAGAGGGAGGGGATAACAAATATTAAATCTGAAAAAAATGCTTAAAATGTTGCATATTGAACAAAGTTATTTTAAGGGTAACCTTGCAATAGCAGTTAGTAACACTGCCTTAGATCCTAGTGACCTAACTTGATATCCAATATAGGAAGAAATAGATCACAGTGCAAAAAAAGGGGGTTGTAACGACAAGGAAAAAACTAGTCACGTAAAAAGCACTCATCAAAATTATGAAAACACAACTGAAGCAAAAAATAGCAAACAACGAAATAAGTTAAAACTATATCAATAAAAAATGGAAAAGAAAAAAAAGAAACAAAATTGAAACAAAAAAAAAAAAAAAATAGTTAAAACAAATATCTTTATTCAATCAGGAACAATTTATGTTACAATGACAAAAGTTAAAAATATTCAAAAGTAAGTTTTGAAAAAAAAAAAGAAAAAAAAAATATGTATTGAAGACCATTATAAGGAAAAGCATAAGTATTTTTAAGTTTGTCATAGATTTTAAGTACAAACACGTTCTTAATGTACTTAAGTACTACACAAACAACGTAATTTAAAATAGTTTTTAAACATGAATGAATGATCTATTTTTCTTTATTATGCATTATGAGAGTTTTTTAGTTATTAGCCTGCGTTTAGCATTTAATTTCTCTTCAGTATGATTATGACTGACAAGCACTCGAAAAAACGCTTAAAAATTGAAATTTTTTGGGGGGAAAAAATTCTGTACTAAAATGCATATTTTCCAAAAAATTTACTTTTCCCTGCATTGCCTAAGATAAAGAGATTGTCTTTTATCCTTCTCCACTCTATCTTTCTCTCTTACAATGAGCCAGATTTTGTGAAAAAAGTATATTCTAGTTCAAATTATTTTTTAATATAATAAGTAGTAACATAAAATTATAAAATTTATGCCTGAAAAATTTCTATATCAAGCAGCCAGAAGCAAAGGGGTGTAAATGGCAAAATTAAAATTTTGAGCAATCTAAGACAAATGATAGCAGAACCTTTGATCCGTTTTGTGGCAACAGATGATACTAGTAGCCATGGTAAATGCTGATCTATAGCATGACTCGGAAAACTTTTTCCAATAAAAGCCTACCTAAGGTTTGATCTTTAACCACGTTTGCTCCAAACTTGAATTTTTCCATTTACATACGTTGCTTCTCATTGCCTTATACAAAATAGCGTGGTTCATGATTCCACACTGCTCTGAATTATTATTTTAGTAATGCAACAAGCATGGAGAAGGTCAGGATAAAATATCACTCGACGGCGGTCGGGGGAAGGGGGGGCGGTCGCACCCCTCAGAGAACTTGCATTTAACATTATTGGCAATCCTAAAGGCTGTTTTGACTAAAATAATTCTTTCTAGACAGTAATTCTGACTGCGTTAGTGGGTAACCGGTAACGAAAACGGAAATAATCTTTCTGCTGATTTTCGTCCCTATTTCAGAAAAAAAAGTGCCAAATATTGAAACTTTTTGATTGTGGGCCTATGCTCCCTCTCCCCCCTCCCCGCCCTCCCCTCTTTCAAACATGCTGGTATAATACTAAAATAAAATAAATGAAAAAAAAAAAATGATACTTTGACCATGATTTTCGTTTTGATTTCGCAAAACTTCAGGTCTTAAATTTTAAGTGTCCATCAAGTTGGGGGGGCACGTGCCCCCTGTGCCCCCCCCCCCCCGACGCTACGCTTATGTACTTTGGGTTAAATTATACAGAAAAACTTCATGAACACAAAAAAGTAGCAAAAACTAACCTTGAAACACTTTTTTGAAAAATGTCGCTTGAACTCGTTAAAAAAAACCGACCTTTTTTTTTGACATTACCTGCAGGGGCTAAAAAAATTCCTTCCAGATGGTAATTCTGGCTGAGTGGGTAACCGTTAACGAAAACTGAAACACTCTTTCTCAAGATTTTCGTCCCTCTTTCGGAAAAGAAGAAGAGCCAAACATTAAAAATGTTTGCAGTGGGCCTATATTCCCCTTGCCACCCCCCCCTCAACATGCGGGTATAATACTTGAATTCTTGAATAAAATAAATGAAAAAAAAAACTGAAAATAATACTCTGATTATGATTTTCGTTTCGATTTTGAAAAACTTCAGGTTTAAATTTTAAGTGTCCATTAAGTTGGGGGGGGGAGGCAGGTGCCCCCCTCCCCCACGCTACGCTTACATGGACACCCCATACCACGGAGATCCCCCCCCCCCCCGAAGAACGAGAGCGAAAGAAAAAACTCCCCCAAGAATTTTCATGCCGCAGTCTGCGACATGACCGCTCTAGTGGGGCACTCCCGGAAAAACCGAGTCTTTTGAATTTAACAAAAAGAACTTCGAATTTCGAGCATCAAAAATTTTCTTGAATTGACCCTTTGGTTGACTGATTGCTAAGCTTTTGTTTTTCTAAATATTAAACATAGCATTAACCCCAGATAAACAAAATATAAACTAAAGCAATAAGTAACCGCCCCAAAGCAGGGCTAAGGCAGAAACATGCAACACACCGCCAACTCGTTTATTCCAACCATGGACAGAGGCGTAGCAAGGTGTGGGCGAATCGGGCGACCGCCCAGGGCCTCGCGCTTCCCGAGGCCTCGCATCTCCACTTTGCCCCAAATTTTTCTCCATTCGAACTTTGTTCCGAGACAAAATTTTACAAAGTATCCCCGAATCATACAGTTGAAAACACTATTTTTTCTCGTCAAAAATTAAAACAAACGAAGAGGTCTCGCCTTCGAACTTCTGTCCGATCCAAGTTTTTCCGAACTTTCGGCGGGCTCTCTTGTTCACTGTCACAGTTTTTTATGAATTTTTATCTGCATTCAATTAAAAAACACCCGAAGCCCCCCAACCTGGACAGGAAAACAATGTTTCACTCTTTTTTTTCAAGGCGATGCCATAGATGCTTAGGACCCCAAAACAGACTAAAATCGAAAACACGGATACATGGGTTTTAGAAATTACCAACTATAGCTAAAAAAAGCATTTTTTTTTACACTCAGGCCTGATTTAAAAAAGGCCCGAGAGGTCTGGTCTACAAAGCCTGATTACTGACCAGGCCCCCTGCTTTTTAATGGCCCCCAAATAGTTAAAATTGATTTAGTCAATGGCTAAAATTGTGAGGTGGAATAGATACCCAGTAGCAAATAGGAACCCTGTAGCAAAAGCGGTGAGTCGAGAGGAGGTGGGGACAAGCCCCCGCCCCCCTCTTTTCTCATTTTACTGGACACTTACTCCCTTTTAAACATGAAGTTTTCCTAAACCAGCACGAAAAGCACAGGCAGAAAATCATTTATAGTTATTTTCATTTATTTTATCTTAGTAGAATTCCCACATGTTTGGGGTGAATGGAGGGAGAAATGCAAACCCTCCGTCAAAAAGTTTAAAGTTTCCAATATTATGACGAAAATCGTCAAAAAGAATGCTTCGTTTATGTTACCCACAGCCAGAATTACCGTCTGGAAGAGTGTTTTAGTCAAAAGAGGCCTTAGGATTGCCAATAATGTTGAATGCGAGGTCTTTGGGGGATGTTTTTCCCCTCGCTGTGCTAGATTTTATCTTTACCTTCTTCATGCTTGCTGCGTAAATAAAATTAAAATTTTAGTGTCAGGGTTTGTACGCTCCACCAAAAGTCCTTAAGATTTTTTTTTCTGTTTAAGCTCCCTTCAAATTCATGCATTTTGGAACTAAATCCTTCAAAACTTCTTTTTTTTAGACTATATTTTCTTTCTCTGTGATAGTTGTTCTAGACAAATCAATTTTCTAACTTTTTCAGTAAAAGAAATATTATTTTTGACTTTCCAAATTGTAAGTAAAGCAGTGATTTACCACCCAAAAACTGTGCACTGAAATTGAGGAAGCAGACCTACATTGTCTCAACAGAACTACCGCCATTGGATGAGAATATAGGCTCTTAAGAATTAATTAAAGAGCCTTTGTTTTGGTTGTATTTAGCTTAAAATTCCTGGTTCACAAAAGTAGCTGATTAGATCTAGCATTTGAAAGCTACAAGCAAATTGTAGTATTTGGCTTCCTTCTTGAACTTCTTTTTAGTCAAGAAATCTGTTGGAAGAAAATTTTCTTCATTTTTTTAATGTCCTCATCAGACTTATTTCCAAATAATAAGCCTGATGGCTCCTGGGCAATTCCATCGTTACAGACGTAACAATCGCAGACTTTGAACACAAATAATTCTGGTTTGGGCTGATAAAAGTCTTCAATTTTTTTTCCTATAGTGTAACTTGATGATGTTTATGCTACATTAAATTTGTGTGCAGATTGCTTAATTACAAAAAAATACAGAAATTAAAAACTGCCTGTTACAGACGTAATTCACAAAACAGCAAAAACTCGACTATGTCATACAACTTACAATATTCGTCTGAATTATACGGAAATTTTGAACTTTTTTTTTTAATACGTGTTCTAGAGACTTCAAGCTTTTTAAAACCATAAAGATTGTGTGGATTTTGACTGCCGAATTTGTGAAAAAAATTCATAAACTTGTTACGGACGAAACAAAGTGGTGTTACAGACGTAACATCTCTGATTTGAAAGTAGAAAACAGTATTTTAAAGCAGGAATAAACAAAGATTTTTGTGCTAAAACAATACAATAGCATTAATTAACACATTATTTGAATATTTTAAGTTATACTGTAACAGTTTTAGAAAATTTGGGTAAGTCTGGGAGAGTTGAGAGCATATGCCGTTATGTCAATATGTAACAATAAATTAATGCATCTTAAGACAATTATTTCCAAGAAAGATTGACACAAGAAAAGTTTAGAAGGGCCTTCACAGGGCCGGACTGGTTATGTGGGAGTTTGGGAAAATTCCAGAAGGGCCGGTCCCCCGAGAGCCTTTTTTTTTTTAATTTAATGAATAAAAAAAATGAATTATGGGTGTTTCTACCTTCTATCACCATATTTGCTGTGATGCTAATTTGAGTAAGGGTTGTGTGTATGTTAAGGAATAGGCTGCTTAACTTCCTCCGGGGCCTGGTTATGCTCTGTGTTCCTTTTTTTTACTTTCTTCTATATCTAATATATAGAAGAAAGTATTGGTTTCGTGAAAATTTTCGAATGTCGAATTTTGACGGATTTGCACGTTTTGAGGTGCTCTGAGTCCATTTCGACCATTTTTGGAAAATGTCTGTCTGTCTGTGTGTCTGTGTGTCTGTGTGTGTGTGAGTCTGTATGTGTGTGACCAGTTTTTGTGGCCGCGCTAGAGCAAAAACTACTGAATGAAATCGAACAAAAATTTTTGCACATATGTACCACCATGTGAACTGGTGCACCTGACTTTTTTTAGCGAATTCCTCCAAGGGGGGTGGAGCAATCGCACGTGTTCTGCGCGGGGGTGATTGCTATATCTCAGGAAGTAACCGGCGGAATCAAACGAAAATTGGTCCATAGGTAGACCCTACTGAGTACAGGTGCTGATTCAATTTGTTTGTCAATATCTCGAAGGGGGGTGGAGCAATCGCACGTGTTCTGCACGAGGGTGACTGCTATATCTCAGGAAGTAACTGGCGGAATCAAACGAAAATTGGTCCATAGGTAGACCCTATAGAGTACAGGTGCTGATTCAATTTGTGTGTCAATATCTCAAAGGGGGGTGGAGCAATCGCACGTGTTCTGCGCGGAGGTGATTGCTATATCTCAGGAAGTAACAGGCGGAATCGAACGAAAATTGGTCCATAGGTAGACCCTATTGAGTACAAGTGCTGATTCAATTTGTGTGTCAATATCTCAAAGGGGGGTGGAGCAATCAAAAGTGCTTATTTTGTCATTGCACCTACTGTATCTCGAGAAATATTGCTGAGATTTGAATGAAATTTGGAATAACACTAACCCAATATGGAAGCAAGCATCGATTAAATTTTGGCGCCAATCTCCCCGGGGGGAGGGTGGGGTGATTTTTGCGCTTAGTCAACAATGCGAAAAATTAATTCATTAAAAAATCGCTTTCACGCTATTTAATTATCAAAACAGCTGAAAACTTTCAATGATTAGAAATTTTTAACTGTTGCCAATTTCTTTTTACTAACAAATAAAATGTTTGCAATTTATCTAAACAAGGCTTTTGCAATGACTTCCAATTTCGCTCATTGATTCTGCATTTGCAGGGTTATTACGATAATTGGGAAATTGGAGCTGTCTCCAATTACTCGGGCGAGTACGTATTTTATTTTGTAACCGGAATTCATAAGATAGATATAGAAGAAAGTTTCGTGACGGCCACGACAGCTAGTTTTCTGTTCCTTCCGTGACGAAAATGGGCAGCTCGCAGTTACCCAATCCAAGCAGGGCCGGATTACTAAATAGGAAAAGTAGGCAGCTAAACAAAAGAAGGCCCCTTCCCTGTTTTTTACTTCCTTTTACGCAGTAAAGGAAGTATTGTGATCGCAAAATTTTTTTCCCTCAACTTTGGGTCTAAATTTTGATTTTGCTAATCCCCGAATGAATGTTGAGTCGTTTTTTCGACTTGTCAGCAAGTGCATATGTACCTGCCAACATATAACCAGCCGAACAATCATTTTCAACCACCCTCGAGTTGATTACCGTAAATCAGGGTTACTTGGACCTTGGACCCAGAAGAGGGCTACTTGAGCCCACAGTAAAATGATAAAATCTGGGTTTGGTACTAGCATTAGAGACTGCAGAGGGCTTCTACCTAGTGGAGAAACGAGGAACTACATGCAAGTCTTCAACTAGTAGGTACCAAACCTAGATTTTATCATTTTATTGTAGTGGGCTCAAGTAACCCCCTAGGGTCCAAGTAACCCTAATTTACGGTACGACGACTTTTCTCGTGACGTCTGTATGTACGTATGTATGTGCGTATGTATGTGTGTCGCATAACTCAAAAACTATATGCCGTAGAAGCTTCTAGCTTGGTTTGTAGGCTCTGAGGGGGTCTAGTTGTGCACCTCCCCTTGTGGTTGCATTCGAATGTTCCCAAGGGGGTGTTTTACCCCTTTTTTAGGGTAAATCAGTGTTAATTTCAATGCAGATGAATTGGCACTACCACTTGGTGATATATCACTAAGCTTTTGGTCGCCAAGTGTTTGATGCCAACTTGGCGACATTGGGGCAACGAAATTCTCCTAGAATCTAAAATTCGAATGCACTGGTTTTAGATATAACTGCAACCTGTAGCTAAACGAACGAGCGTTTTTGCAGCCGGGGACTAATATATACCAATAGGCTAATAAGGTCCAACCTAGGGGCCCCGCTCTGGGGGGACCCAAATTTGTTCCATAAATATTTTAAAAGACGATGACCTATGCTCGACTGGAATTTATATCAATAGGCCTATGTGGACCGGCTTAGTGGCCCCCAATTTCGTTCTTACCGTTGTTTTAAATTACGATATTATGCTATAGAGCCACAAAGTTCGACTGGATTCTAAAGCTCCAATACGATGGCTATAGCTTTTACCAACCAACTAAACTACCGTTTGCAATACACCGCCAACTCGTTCATTTTGATCAATGGACTGCAGTTTCGGGCTTATTATTCCCTCATCAGCATGGAATACGAAAGTAAATGAGTTGGAGGGAGGCGAAAATCATCTCATAGAGCAAAGACTGGTATCTAATGTGAAATAAAAATACCAGCGAGCGACCGCACATGAGCACTGCTTTGTACCGTTTGTTTGTCTGTTTGTTTGTTTGTTTTTCTTTTACAGCCATTACCAGATTAATAAATATAATCCAATATAATCCGGTTTAGGAGTCCCCAAATTTGTTTCACCTCTAATTTAAATTCGATGTCATAGTTTTATTACAGCAAGTGTCTGATTTCTCAATAGGCCCATAACGCCCGATTAGGGGCCCCCAAAAAATTCGTTCCGCATTTTTTAAAAGTTAAGATGCCAATATAGGGGCCCGATTTTTTTCTTTTTTTCATCTATTGTTCTTTAGCTGCTTTATCGTACAAGTTTGCTTTTTTGGTTTATGCTATTGTTTTGATTTTATATGTGCAAGGCATAACGGTTTTTCTTTTGGAATGTTCGAGAACATTCCAATTTTCAACTGTGTTTCATTCTGTTTTTTAGCGTGGCAGATTTCAAAAGAATGTTAAGTTGAGCTTGTAGTCTGGGAGCAACTGGTTTTCCGTGCGCTTTTTGTGATACAATTATGGGACTGTATATTGAACAGGAACTGTTGAACCGCGTCGACATGGAAAACATAATTAATGATTTTGCTGCAATTAAATCTAGACGAAAATTTATATGAGGTATGAAAATAAAAAATATTGGTAAACTGTATTGGTTTTTTTAATGGGAGGGGGGATTTTTTCTCCACCTTTTTTAGAGAGGGGTGGAGGGGGGCCCCCACTTCACTTGATCCGCCTCTGTCTTTGAGTTAAATAAATATCTCAAAATATGCTCTTTCGAATGATACCATTTTTAACTTCTTACATTTGTACCCGATCTTGTGGTTTCCTGGTTAGAATAGAACCCACCAAGAAAGAAGCACAAGTGTCTCCATTAAGAGGTTCTTGAATTACCTTCCAAAGCAGGGGAGGGGCAATTGCCCCCCCCCCGTCGGGGAAAATTTAATGTTTCGTCGGGGAATCTCTTAGCTTTGCAATTTATCGTGAATGAAAAAAAATAGAGATTAAACTCAAAAATTAAATTTTAGAAAAAAAGTAGAAATATCTTCAAAAAAAAGTAGAACGGAAAAATCAGTTGCTTTCGAGATTGTCGACTTGCAATTTAGCCGCAAGCCGTTAATACCCTTGAAAACATCTTGGTGGTCGACAAGCTTCGGGGAACTAAGTGGGGATAATGGTGTGTATTCGTCCTTGAATTTGCTTGTCGATGAGCTGGTTTCGACGATTGGTTTCGACACCTCAGGGTTCATACCCAGGGCCAGCCCGAGCCGACACTTATCCGTTGTCCACAGGTCCACAGCGGTGGGTGTTACATTGGGAAGGGGTCCGAAGACAGTTGTTTTTTATTAGACAAGACGTCAGCATCAGGTTACGGCGCGACTGTACCAAACGACCGAAGCGAACGACAATAGTCAGAGAAAAGACACGGGGGGGGGGGGGGTCGGAGAGAAAACATGTGTCAGATGTTTTTCCTTTTCTCGTACGTATAGTAGTCTCTGTCCGCCTGATTGCTTCAGCATGGCAAACAAAGTGAGCGGAAACATTCATTGATGCGTTTTTCAAAGTACTTCTCTGAGAAAAGGACTGCAACATAATCCTTTAGCACTCGGAAGTTTATAAGTAAGTCATTGCTATAGTCATTTATAATTTATCCGGATTATTGTTAGTTCATTTTATTCTACGCCAAAACAAATCGTGAACAATCATTTGACCTTATCCAAAGAAGTGTAGCAAAATTGATGTTTTATTTTTTGGTGTAATATTGTCGGCAGGGGAAAAAAATCTTGGGATTAATATGATTAAAGCGAATAGATGTTTGAAATTTTAAATAAAATTTTCTCTAATAATAAACTAATATTGTTCTTGTTTGAAGACTGCTATAAAATTGTAAGCAATTAAAACTGAGTTGCATTTTATGCTGAATGAATTGTTTATATGTAGTAGTGACATAAGTCAACTTAATTTTGAATCAAACCTAGAGATGTAAAATTTCCGGAAATTTTGAAGTGGTGGAAAAAATCGGTTTTTTCCTGTTTTTTTCCGGAAAAATTGGAAAAAAATGAAAAATTGACTTTTTTGCAATTAAAAAGAGTGTTTTTTAATAGTTTTGCTTTTATTGGACCATTTAAAAGATTAATCATTAAAAATATATGCAATCAACACATATTATTTTTCCTGATGGCAGAAATACGCATAATTAGGTAGGTTTTAATAGGAAAAAAATAGCCTTTCTGTTTTATGACTCAAAGCTTTCTTGGTCAAACCCCACAAATGAATCATATCGTCATTTCACTGTTAATATTGGATAAAGTGTGTCAACCCTTACAATTAAATTTTCTATTTTAGACAGCCTTTAAAACTTAAATAGTAAGTAGATACTTTCAAACATCAATAATAGTGTTTGAAAGAAAAATCAGAATGATTTTTCTCCCTTGCAATATAACCTCACTATCTAAAAATGAAAACTATTGAGTTCTGGTTTTTCCCCACCCAATCTGAATCCAAATAAAACTTAAATGACTTTTTTTTTAACATTTCTAATAGAAAACTAAAAACTGCGTAATGGTTTCTAAACCTGAACAAAATTTAAACTGGAGTTTCAACTTACTGCACTGCCTTGCTAAGCAGAACAGTCATACCCCAACTTTTCAACAAAACCAGAGTTATTAACCAGAGGTTGCTCTCTGTTTCGTATGTGTTATTAATAAATGTTTTGTAGTCATTTGTGATTGGAAACTTTTTTTTTATCTGCTGAATAAAAAGTCATCACAACAAAATATATATAGGCGCAGCTCTTTAAAATGCAATATCTCAGTTTGAGCTCAATTGCAGATTCTACTATGTGCTTAGCGAGCACGGCAATATACATTTAGTTCGCACAGTCAGCGGAAACCTCATTCTGTGGCTAAGGTTATGCTTATTCATTTCATGAAGAAGTAAAATTAGTTCTTCACTAAAAGGACGTTGGTTTTGTTAAAGAAGTTTCTGTGTAGAATTGTGTCGAGAGAGTTTTAATAGTTGATAGCTTTGAATTCTGCTTGGAATTTGCAATAAAGGTAAGTGTACTTACTTTAATATAGTTTTTTTTATTATTTAGTTATTTATTTTATATTTTGTGCTACTTTAAATACACAGAACGTTAATAATTAGTATCTTAGTACGATTTGAACTCTGAACTGTTAGACATATAAAAATCTTTGAAAGATATGTAAACTATTTAAATTAAGTTATTAATTTTTTTGTAAATATGCTGTCATAATGTTAGTAATGTTGCATATTAATATAAAATTTTGGAAAATATCTAAATACCAAAAGGAAATTAACAATTTTTAACAGAAAATTGATAAATCTATGATATAAAATTAAATATATATGTGACAGTTTATTTTATACATACATAAAGTAGAGGAAGTACAGAAAGAAAATCAGTTAAAAAGTGAGGTATTGCATTTTGTATGAAAGAATTCATATTAATAAAGAAAATTTTTGTGCATAAGCACTTATCAATAATGAAATAATTTTACCTTTCAGTGGCGACATGTAATTTTTCATAAGAAATAATTTATGTACTTTTAATATCAAAAATACACTAATAGTAGGCCAATTATAAAATCTGTTGTGTTTACAAAAGTTGGAATTTAATCAGAATTATTTTTTTATCTAATTGAGCAGTGGTTCACTTGTTACAAAATATTAAAATGTGTTTTTAACATAAATTTCTGTACTTATTTACTATTGCTTTAACATTTTCAATGAAAAATTGTGCTGTCCTAGAGTAGAGAACGTAATGTTTATAAAATGGCCAGTATTCAAGTATTTCCTTAAAAACTTTTATTTATCTTTTTTTCTGCTTTCCAAGCTGAAAATGATCGGGGAGTAAGACCAGAAATTGAACATTTTAGCACAATTTTAGTATCCAAATTTCATAATTATCCTAAAAAACTAGTATTATGTACACGATTAAGAAAATGCTCTTTGATACCTGCAATGTAATTAAATAAGGAAAAAAAACGAAAATAATGGCTATATGCTTTTGCATCAAGATGTTTAGGGGATTTAAATGAAAAACAAAAATGCAGGATTCAATAAATTAACGCTTCTAACAATTATACAAACAGAAGATTTTCTAGTCATTTCTTTCTTAAAAATTAAATGGAAAAATTCAATTTTTCCGAAATGGAAATAAACCTCCTCGGAAAAAAAACGGAAAAAACCGGTTTTTTTCCGAAAATTTCCGGTTTTTTTCCGACCATTTTCATCTCTAATCAAACCATATAAGATATTTGAATTGTACTAGTGTGCTTTCAAAGCTTAGCCCAGTGGCGTACCTATGGGGGGTGTTTTGGGGACAACCCCCCCCCCCCGAAACGTTGGTCCAAAAATGCAAAAATGAGATGAAAAAACATATAACTCCTAGAATGAAAAAGTACGATTCTCCAGCGAATATCATTGTGTTACAGACTTCATTGCCATCCCCCTCCCTTTCCCAGAACCATTAAGGATTGTCTTTTTTAGGAAATAAATGTCAAAATTTTCCGGAGGCAGGCCTCTAAACCTCCCATTATGATCGAAATTCGTCAGAAATTGCGTTTTTGGAACTGAAATTTCGAAAAAATAGCTGGGAAGAATTTCTGTATCCTATCATTTTCTTTCACATTATTAAAAATGGCCGGCAATCGTGTTTTACTGACTGAGGAAGAGATTGAACATCACCAAGATAGTCTAGAATGGAGTTTTTAGAGGTACAATTTATGAAAATTTCCGGGGGCGAACCCCCGGACCCCCCTTTCATTTTTCTACAGTAATATTTCTTTACTCTTTAAAAAGCTGTCTGGTTTTTCGAACTTCGGAAGTACGTATTTTCAAGTGCGTATTATATATATATATATATATATATATATATATATATATATATATATATATATACACACATACATACATGCAAAGTGTGGGTAAAAAGGGGTTGCCCCCCCCCCCGCCCGTTTTTTAAACCTCGTGACGACTTAGAATATAACCCCCCCCCCTGAAACCAACGAGTAGTTACGCCACTGGCTTAGCCAAAGTATACTTTTGAATAATAGGTCATTGATGTAGCAAAGTATTGGAAGTAAGAAGAATAAAAATGTCTATAATAATTTTCATAACTGGAATTAATTTAAATCACAAATTTATTGAGCAGCACATTCAATCACAATAAATATTATGCACAATATAATTTTCTTTTATTTTTAAATAAACTATTAAATAATTTGGGCCTAGAAAACAAGTCATTTAACCATACCTCTCTACTCCATTTAAACTGGTACAGTTGATCATCTTAGATATTATTAAACATTTTTTTCTTTAAAAGAAAAATTGAAGGCTGGACTTGTATTTGAATTACTGCTTTAAATAAGAGTTGTATTGTTGTCAGTAAAAAATTTTCGGAAAAGGGCTAGTGATTGGGTAGGGATCCATGTTTCTCCGATTTTTTGTTACCCCCCCCCCCCCCAGGGCCGGTTTTTTAAAAGTATCCCAGGGCCGAATTTTCTCCCCAGTCCGTCTCTGGGCCTTCACACAAATTTATTTATTTGTATTCTTAAAATTAATGCATAATGGGACTGCTACATAAAAAAATCGGGAAAAGTAAATTACTCCCTGGAATCAGTGATAGGTCTAAGGAGAACTTAAAAATTTGAAAATGTTGGATGATATAGCAGAATACTAGTACCAAACTAAAATTTAACCTTCTTGGTGACAGTTGGTCAATTTTGATAATTTTTTTTGAATGAAAAAATGTGTCCTTTTTCGTCCGACGTTCTCGAAATTCGAACGGCATTTTCGTATTCTGTTCGAAAACAATGCATTTCGCGGGCTTTTGGCAAATTCGCGATGTTAGCCCACCGTTCTTCCAATTTTGGCGTTACTTTTAACTTTAAAACATTTTCCTGGGGCATATAAATAATTTTAACTTTTTCTGCAATGGAGTTTGCACACTGAAAAAAAGGAAAGAGCGTCGTTGACAAATGCTGTTCTAGATCTTACTCTCTGCCAAACCTGGTGCTTGACCATACCCCCAACTCCATCCACAGCTCCCTTTCCATGTGACGTAGCAAAAAAATGCCAGTTGAGGTATAAATTATAATCACTTATACCATATGTGTATTTTATTAATCTTAAGAAATAAATTTCAATTACATGCCGACATAATTAAAAATTTCAAAATCAGAACACCAGAAACTTTAGTACTCGTACTATATTATGCTATATACATGTATTGCTCATCCTGTGCTATTTACCTATTTAATTGGAGATTTACTTTTGCTACGGACGTAACATAGAGCCATTTGTTATGTCCAAAATGTTACGTCTGTAACAGCATTAATTCTGTACCTCAGAACCAGACTAACCTAAGTCCATTTTCGTCATTTTTCGGTAGAGGGGAAAAACGATTGTCGAATACATCGTTTTTCCCCTCTACTGAAAAATGACGAAAATGGACTTACGTTAGTCTGGTTCTGAGGTACAGAATTTAAAAACTAAATCAGTTGCAATATTTTTAACTATGGTGGGCAATTACTCTAAGAATTTGCCAAAAGGACCATTAAGGGTTTTTTTTAATTTTGATTTTTTAGGACGTAATGACAACTTTTGCTTCTTTTTTGTTACAGACGTAACATCAAACTTCTTTTTTTCAAACTTCAATTGCACCATTTAGATCAATTCAAAAGAAATTAATGAATGCATATTATTATAGTACCGTCCTAGTAGTTAAAATTGTGCTACAAGTAGTTATTTTTGTTTTTATTTTTCGATGAGAAATATGCATTTGAAAATGTGTTCTTTTTTCTGATTTTTTACAAGTTCGTAAATATCGTACTTCCAACTAAGAAAACAAGTATTATTCTAACTCTCACCAAAAAACCAATGCAGGATTCTTAAAATATACATCTTGAGCTTTAAAATGATGTATAACATAGCAACATAACTTCAATATGAATTTTTGACCAATTGGTTTCACTTTTCATGGAATGGCCCTCCTTTGTTTGGACCAAGAAATTCTTTCCTTCTCAAGATGTTTTACTCCAACACACGCCCAGTAGGGTGTATCACGAATTTTTTTTTTTTAAATCCAAAATTTTTAGTTGATAAAAGTTGTTACTATATTCTCATAGTTACCAAAAAAAATTCATTTTAAAATAGTAAATTATTTAGGTCTGCCGGGATTACCTTGAAGTTTCAAGTTTTTTAGAAAAAATGACGATTTTTTTACAAAAATGTATAAATTATGTGTAAAGCTAAAATAATTATTTAAGAGCGAAAATGGATTACTTAAGAAGTAACCTATCAATAAAAAATGCATTGGAGTTTAAATTTATCTTTTTAACGTTTACAGAAATAGTTATGAAAAACCTCACATTTTTGCTAGTCAGCCATATTTTTAGAATATTTCCCATAGGGTGTATTGCGATTTTTTTTTTTTTTTTTGAAAATTCAAAATTTCAAGTTGATAAAAAGTTGTCACTATATTCATTGTTACTAAAAGAAATATTTTGAAATTGAAAAATATTTAGGTCTGCCGGGATTACCTTGAAGTTTCACGTTTTTTAGTAAAAACGATGCTTCTTTTTAAAAAATGTATAAATTACGTGTAAAGCAAAATAATTATTTGAGTGGAAGAATGGATCAATCTCGCTATTTCAAAGCGCTGTACTGCAGTGTTTGTACTATTAATACAATAATAAAAAATATTCTGCAGAATGGGTAAATATTCTAAAAATATGACTGACTAGCAAAAATGTGAGGTTTCTCATAGCTATTTCTGGAAACCTAAAAGTTAAATTTTAGCTCCAATGCATTTTTTATTGATAGATTACTCCTGAAGTAGCCCATTTTTGCACTTAAATAATTATTTTTGCATTACACGTAATTTATACTTTTAAAAAAATCATCGTTTTTAGTAAAAAATTTGAAACTTCAAGGTAATCGCGGCAGACCAAACATTTTTCAATTTCAATTTTTTTTTTTTTTTGTAATTATGTGAATATATTGACAGCATTTTATCAACTTAAAATTTTATCAACTTAAATTTCCAAAAAAAAAAAAAAAAAATTCGTGATACACCCAAGGGCGGCATTTCAACATTTCATTTGAAGGGGCAAGAATCTTAAAATTGAAGTATATTGGTATAAATTAAAATTTATATTGGCTGAAAGAAAGAGGTCTTAAAATGGATTTAATATTGAAAAATTAGATTTATTAAAACAATTTAAAACAATTTATTTTTTATGACTAGAGTTTTAAATTACTTTGTAATAAGCTATCACACAACATATCTGTACAAGAAATTCGTTTTTACTTTTCTATCAAGTTTTAATCTACGATATTTGAAGTAAGAACATGCTCTGCTTATGTCAGAATTTGGAAAACACATTTTCCTTATTCCTTTCTCTGTGACATAATCTCCAAAAGAAAAAGTCTCGGGTTCCATCACCTTTCATTGAAAATCGACAAACATTTTTAATTTCCTTCTGCATGTGATCACTGATTTATGATGCACATAAATTGAACTTATCTGTTTTTTATCATTCTGAGAAAATATTTGGGGGTGCAACCGCCTCCTCTTTCCCCCAATATTTGCCACACCCACCTGGATACACCATGCACAGCCGATATTTTACAGCGTAATATCAATAAAATTCAGAATGAATAAGTATTTATTTGCAGTTTTATAAGTTATAAATTTATTTCATCAAAATATTGTGACAAAAAATCAAATATATCAAGCATTTCAAAGTAGTTCAATCTACCCCAAAATGTATGTAATTATTTCATATTGTATGTTTTTATCTCAAATATTTTTGAAAATATATAAAGTTTAATTTTTATGATTGACAACAAGTACGAGATGGTTTTCTTTTTTCATTATTATTATTATTTTTTACACAGAATAGTTGAATAGCTTGAACTGGAAGCAATCTTTAAAGGGGGGGGGGGAGGGGCCTCGCAAAATTTATTCGCCCAGTCTTAATTTTGTTCTTGCTACGCCACTGACCATGGACTGCAGTTCCGTGCTTGTTATGCACTCATCAGCATGGTATAGGAATTAAACGAGCTGGAGAGTACATAACAAGCACGAAATTGCAGTCCATGGTTGGAATAAACGAGCTGTCGATGTATTGCAATTATAAACTCTTCTGTAAAGCATGTCATAAAAAAAAAACAAAAAAAACAAATATCTCAAAAAATATTTTATAAAAAATATGCACGTTTCCCAACTTTCTGGATTCCGTTTCCCCTTCATGGCATTGCGCGCTTGTCTTTCCAGTGATAATGAGGCAATACGTATCACGTGAGTACTACGAAACCAATCTCCTGCCAGACAGCTTCTGAAGAATTCAAAATTTGTTACCAATCCCTGTGCCATTTTGCTCGAATAGAGAGGTCGAAGGGAGCTCGTAAGTTTAAATTCCGTCTGTAAAAATGGAGGCTTCTCCTCAAGTTTTAATTGCTTCTGTAGAGTTGGAAGTCGGCAATACTCCTCTGAGTATTCGACGTCAATTCGATCCAGTCGCTCATGGCTTGGAAGTTAATTTTAAACTTACTAAGTTTGCGGAAATGCGCGGATGAGGGTGTAAAGTCCCCCAAGAGACATTGCTGAAACTCTTGGAGGGGCTAGAACAAGATGGAAATTTGCACGATCCTGATCAAGCCCAATTCATGCACATGCCGGTTGCGAGAATGGGTAAGTTTACTTTTTTCATGAAAATTTATTACTGTGCTCCTTGTGTATTTTGCATGCTACCGTGCTGAAATCAATTTTAGTTCAGCATTGTAGAAGTCTATCGTTTGTAATGGAGTGAAATAAATAATAAACCGTTGATGATGAACTTGAAAAATACCTGCTTGAAATATTAAATTGTAAACTCAAAGATACAGAGCATTAAAATGTTTTCCACAATATAATGTTCTAGTTATACAATTTCACCGGTCATTCTAAAATATTCAAAACCATACGTATTTCAAGTTTGATTTGAAAAGAATAAATTGTGTGTGATGTGAACAGTGGTATTTTGTCTTTTTCTTTTTTTTCCAATGTTATAAAATTAAGGTATTTTTTATAGTAATGGGAAATCGTAAAATTTCCATTAAAAAAAATGAGCACATTTATGATTTAAGCAAAATCATATTTTTGTGGAACATTTTGTCACATTAAGATAATTGCAAATTCATTTTCCCACGAAATTCGTTAGACAGCAGATAATCCTTATGGAATGTCAGTGCAGATCTGTAATTGATTATTTTGATCAAGAAATAACGAACAGTACAATTTAGTATGTTCTTGTTGACCTTTCTTCAAAAAGTCACTAGACAGCAGCACATTAGAATTATTTTTCAGGATGCATTATGTGCAGTACTTTTTTTTTCGGGGGGGGGGGGGTACTTTACAATAAAGTTATAAAACATTGTAGCGAAAATAATTCAGTATTTATGTGTTTTTAGACTGGATGCACAGGAATCTGGTATTTTAGCAGGTATCCTTCCTCTCCGGATCATTGGATATCTGACAGTATTTGCCAGTTATCTGGTATTTTTGTGGAGATAATCTGCTATGATATAGAGGTTTGATTACAGACAATCAAATCATTTTTTGGGGGGGGGGGGGGGAGAGACACAGGCCTCAAATTTCAAGAGTGCAGGTGTAGCTCCCCCGCCATCTATAAAATTTTTCACTTAATTTTTTTGTGAGAGAAACATTTTTTCGCACTTTTCCAATGAATTGTACACAATTTATTAGTTGTTTTTGAAATAAAACTTACAATACCTTGTGATCCAGTAGTCAGTAACACTGCCTTTGACTGTAGTCACCCAGCTTGATATCAAGTATTCAGAAGTTTGTCGCAGTATTAAGTTTATAAATCAAGTATTAGACAAGAATTATGTATTCAAATCATCTGTACAATCTACGTAATGTAAAATAGTTTTCAAACAAGAATAAACGATGCATGTTGCTTCCTTATGCTATATGAGACATTTTAGTTATCCTACATTTAGCATTTAATTTCTCTTCAATATGATTATAACTTACAAATGCTCAAGAGAAACACTTAAAAATTGAAAATTTTGATTTGGGAAGATAAATAATAAATTATGTTTCAGTGATATTTTTATTTCTCTCTCTCAAACAATGAGCCTGATTTTATAGAAATAGTATTTTCCAGTTGAAATTATTTTTTAATGTTGTAAGTATAGTGCCCGCCATTTATTTAAATTACATTTGAAAGGGCTTGAGTTAACACAATTGAACTCATACTAATTTAAATTTGTAAATCAGCGGAATTCAAATGTCATATATCACCTTTATCCACTTGCCCCTTCATTTGTTCTGAGGATATTTGTAGGGATGGACCGGATAGTGATTTTGCCGGATATGGGATATCCGGTGGCGCGTCACAAGCCGTATACCGGATATCCGGGATTGTGCCGCCGGATATCGGGCATTACAATTACATTGCATGTTCGCTTATTTTTATGTATTTCAGCTTCAAAACAATAAATCAAAGTTGTTTCTCGTATCATTTCTTTAAGAACATGTAAGTCATATTTCGCCAATATTATATACACGATATATATATTATATACACGATAATTGATTTACAAAAAAAAGAAAGAAAAAAACTCGGCTCAGAAAAACATGGTTTTTTTTTTTTCGAATTAATGCATATTTTATTAGAATTTTATGATTTTAAACTTCATTACAAAGCAACACATTTTCTTATTTCTAATTTTGCAATAATATAAAGCAAAATTTTGCTTTGAAATTCTTTTTTTTTTTTAAAGAATAATACGCATGTAATTTTTCTAACATATAAGTTAAAGAAGAAAATATTAAAACAGGACCAGTGTGTTAAAAAATAATGATGAACTTATACTCAAATAATCAATTAAAAATTTTATATAATTCCAAGAAACAAAGGTACATATTTACTGAAGATTCAAAACAGCAGCTTAAATATATTTTGAAGAGTTATGCTAAAGTTTTTCACTTTTTAAAAAACAAATGAGTAAACTTATACTTGAATAATCAACTTGAAATTTTACTTTAGTTCCAAAAAATAAAATACACATTCTAAAAAGTATCAAATTATCATTTTAAATACATTAAGAGTCATGCTAAATGCATTCACTTTTTTAAAAACAAATTAATAAACTAATTCTTAAACAATCACCTCAAAATTCAACTTCATTTTGAAAACATTCTTAGATGCAAGTGTTATATTTATGGGTTATTCCAGCCAAAATGGTACAAATCATGTTTGAAATTGTCGAGTTAAGTTTATCAAATGAAGTAATTTTCACCAACTAATCGTTGTTTTAAATATTATTCTCTGTTTATTTGTGCATAATAAAGTGTAAATGGCTTGTAAATGAGTCATTCATTAAGGATTTTGAACCACCTTGTGTAACAGAGAAGACAAATGAAATTTGAAAAATATATTTCTGATCGTATAGAAAAGTTAATTACAGAACAAGTATAAAATGGACTAAACATCCTAAAACTAATTCTGTCTGCAGTTTTAAGAAAAAATTTTTTTTGCACCATTAATGCGACTGTAAAAGAGTGGACATCCCACAGTGCAAATTAACTATCATCAGCAAATAATTTTATGCTTATCTTAGTTGCTGACTATATAATTCAAGGCAGGTGTTACCGACCCGACCACCGGATACGTAATGGAGCATCGGCCACCTCTGGAGCATGCGCAGAGAGCGATGGGTCGAATCTGATTTCGAGAGACGACCGATCGGATCTAATTTCGAGAGACGACCGATAAACACTTCCTGCGATCGGAGGAATAATGTGTGCTGGGTGTCCGCGCACCTGGAAAGTCAGGGAAAGTCATGGATTTCATATATGATCGAAATTGGTCATGGAAAGTCATGGATTTCAGCGAAAAATGTCCAAAAGTCATGGAAACTGACTGTTTATCATGGATTTTAGCGCTCAGGATCGGTAGTTATTTCTCCCGATCTCGGAAGAACAAAAAGGCATCCATCGTCATTTTGCTTCGTTATTGCAAGGTTCCCGCGACTTTGAAAAGTCCTTGAATTTCATTTGGTTTTTCAAGAGATCTGGAAAGTCCTTGAAAATTTTAAAATGTCCTTGAAAACTCCAAAAGTATTATTTTTCGTAGAAAATGTGCCGAAAAATCGGCGATCTTCGAACGTTCACGATCGTGCTCCTGCAAAAAAATTGTGTCCACCAAAAAATCGGCAATCGTCCGGATTTCGAAATCGGGAGCCGTTTTTTCAAGACGAAAATTAAAAAAGAAAAAAAAAAAAACATACCCCGAGAAGTTTTATTTTTGCGCATAATCGGCAATCGTTAAAAGTTCGCGGTTAGGCGCCGCTTTTTCCTTTTGCTTTACTTTTAAAACAATTTAGAAATAGAATAATCAGGATTGGATTTTTATACAAAAGAATATCTTTAACAAGTTAAACATGAGCTTTTCTGAAAAATACGTTTTTGCTGGTATCTTAATGATTTTCTTTCAACAAAATTTAGATTTGTCTGGTGGATTAAAATTATTTTTTGAATTTTTTGCTTCCATGATCATTTTTTTTAGAAATACCAGGGACAGAAATACGTGTGTAATGGGTTTTGTACAACTTATTTTTTATTTATTTATTTTTGGTTGACATTCTAACATTGGGCACGTGCTTCGCCGAAAATGGCGTGCCATTGTCAAGTCTTCAATCCTTTTGCATCCTGTAAATACTTCAATTATTTTGATATTCTGAAGCAATTTTTATGTTGTGCTACGTTAATACGTTATGTTGTGCTACGTTATACTTATTGTTCATTTTATTTTAATAATTTATTTATTTTTGAACTCAAATTTTAGCTCTTCCAATTTATTGGTTTCTAATAGTTTTTAAGAAAACACCGAACTTTTAAAGACAAAGTGCTTCCTTGACTTTTCATTTGTTTATTTAATTTCAAAATACAGGCACGTTTTTCCTCGAGTTCGAGAAAATCGAGTAAAAGCTGTAATTTCAAAAGAAAAAAAATCACCATTTTTTCTTGGAGGGTTGAAGAGAAAAGAATAGGGGGGAATAGAATACATTTTGCATGCACAGACTGGCAAAATAGGGTGATCACATTTTATCCTGGTCTTATTCTGAAATTATAAATTTTTTTCATTGAAAAAAAAAAGATTTGTTGTCTGATTGTTTTTATGCTTGAACAAATAGAAAATGTTGGTGTTTACCATTTTTACCATTCCTTTGAATTTACACTTGAATAAGCCAAAGAGTTGCTTCCAATATACCTTTCCCTAAAATTTTCTTTTTCATATTGATGAAAAATATTTCACGATTTTTAGGTTTTTCATATTAAATTAAATCTGTAAAGAATCTGTACTGTTCATCAACATTTACATCACTTTTGAAATTAATCTTGATTTTTGTGCAGACCCTTTCTTAGAAGTTAATTCCTGGAAAATTTTTTAAACCTCCTTAAAAAGTACTTGAATTTTATTTTTAAGATTGTAGGGGAACCTTGTATTGGGTGCAATCTGATTAGTCTTAATAAGAGTTTCAAACAAGTTGCATTGTGTTGACCAATCAGATGAATACTCAACGTTAAAACCCGTGAGCGGCGAATTTTCCGAAACTGCATGTGCGCGGACTTTGTCCCCTGACTGACAATAGAGCATGTGACTTATTTATTCAATTTGAATTTCACACTATCATACTTCTGCTTTGGGGGATAATAAGTTGTTTTGACTTTTAAATGTTGCTAAATCCTTGTACTCATTTTTTTGTATCAATAAATTGTTGCACTTGATCTGTTTCAGATATATTTAGTTAAGTTCTTTTTTTAGCTTTGGTTAAATTTATTTGCATAGCCGAAAAAAAAAGAATAGTTTCGAAAAGCAAAGGTACACTGTCTTACACCTTATATTGATATTTATGCTCTATTTTGATGTCAGCGTCAAATGAAATAGTTAAAATTGTAAGTCATGGAAAATTGTTCGCAAAAGTCATGGAAAGTCATGGATTTGAAAAGTCCTTGTCGAGCAGATACCCTGTGTGTGACCGATCACGCAAATGCGAACGGTCGTTTAGTAAGAATAAAATTGATATTGAAACGAAATACGCGATCTGCAATTGTACTTCAAACAATATAGTTATTTATTGCGACGTATCGACGCAATCGGTCTTTTCGTATAGTGGAGTTGGAGCATTATTGTAATTCAATCAGAACTTAAGTTATTCACATGAAGTTCGTGGCTTATGGCGACAAACGTTCATATAATAGAGCTCCGACGACATGGCTAGCGCTGCTGCGATTTGACAAACAAAATATTTAACCCTCCAGAACTCGCGCTAAAAGTTATGACTTGAGAACTCGCGCGTGAGAGTTTTTCTCACATTCCTTATTTCCCATAAAAAATGTTAGTAAATAAAATATTTTAAACTGAAACAAATTTATATATATTTTAAAACAAAATAATGTACTTTAAATAGGTACTTTAAATAGGTACTTTCGAGGAGGTTCTAAAACGAAGCTAGAGAGAGCAACACAGTCGACTAAAACGTAGAGTCCTAGATACACCACTTTTCTTGTCAATGTGAGTATTTTGCTCATGGGTGCGAGTTCTGAAGGGTTAATTTAAACAAAAAAAGAAATTTCAGTTATTTACCTCTTGAGAGAGAATCCGAAATGCAAAAAAATCCCATTCCAATGGCGGATGCAAAGAGATCGCGATTTTCAGAATAAACGCATTAAGCAAACAGAAAAGAAAAAAAAAACAGCATATAAAAGTAAAATTGTTATAATTTGCATTTTAAAGCTCCATGATAGACTTATTAATAGCAATCAACGTAATGGACGAAAAATTTAAATTAAATGATTTCAATTTTATTTTTTTGATTCTCATAGGAAACACTGTATTTCGCTTGAAAATTTAAAATTTTCAATTTTAACAGATATAAAAATACATTTTACTTATTTTCTCTTATCAAAGCAAACAAACATCAAGAATCAGAAAAATTAGATTCTGAAACCTGATGCAAAGAGATGTTGCATCATTTAAAATGAAGGCATCAAAAGTATAAACACAGCAAATAAAGCAATGTATTAACTCAAAACAATTTTAGAATGTCATTTTAACAGGTCTAGGTGATGTAAATCATAAATAATTATGACATAATTGTCGAAAATCTGAATTAAGGGAGAAAAAATTTCGTATGTGGGAAGATAACAGCATAGCGAAAAATACTGGATTTCCGGTTTTAACACACGAAAATATGCCAGAATTGAGGAATTAAGACCCAAACACAATTGCCCCTGGGGTTAGTGGTAGAAAAAGAAAAAAATGTATTAATATGAGCAGGGGTGATTGTTTTCCGGTATTTTCATGATCGATGCGTCCGCCATTTCCCCACGAGGAACTACCACAAGACGAATGGTCAGCCGAATGAGGAGAATCGAGATCCTACTGTTGAGTTGTTGCGATCCGTCCGTTGAACGGGTAGCATCTGCGCACACGCAAATGTATGGGTCGAATCCGGAATGCGGGCCCGGCGGTCGGTTCTTTAACCACTGCGATAATTCAATGTAGCAAAGTAATCACAGCATATACATTACTTGTACTTCTTTAAAAAAAATATCACATTGAATGCAATTGCTTATTTTATTTCTGATATTCTTGTAACAGAGTGGACAGTTTGAAACATAAAAAATCTAGGAACAAAGATAAATAAGTGTTTTTCCAAGATTTTTTTTTTTTTGTTTACATACATAAAAATCAACAGAAAAGGTGTCAGAAGCATTTTTTGTGCTGTGCATTGCAAATGATTTTGTTGTTGCATTTCAGCTTGAACTTAAATTGCATTTTAAGTCCTACAGATCATTTTTTTCTTCTTTTACCAAAGAATTTTTTTTTTTGAGTCCTTTATAAATGGCTTATGCCTAAATAAGTAATACTTGGTTAGACACAATTAGATGGAGAACAAATAAAACTAGCTGTCGTGGCTGTCACGAAACTTTCTTCTATATCTATCTTATGAATTCCGGTTACAAAATAAAATACATACTCGCCCGAATAATTGGAGACAGCTCCAATTCCCCAATTATCGTAATAACCCTGCAAATGCAGAATCAATGAGCAAAATTGGATATCATTGCAAAAGATTTGTTTAGATTAATTGTAAACATTTTATTTGTTAGTAAAAAAATTGGCAACAGTTAAAAATTTCAAATCATTGAAAGTTTTTAGCTGTTTTGATAATTAAATAGCTTGAATGCTTGAAAGCGATTTTTTAATGAATTAATTTTTCGCATTGTTGACTAAGCGCAAAAATCACCCCACCCTCCCCCCTTGGCCGACTGGCGCCAAAATTTAATCGATGCTTGCTTCCATATTGGGTTAGTGTTATTCCAAATTTCATTCAAATCGCAGCAATATTTCTGTAGATACAGTAGGTGCAATGACAAAATAAGCACTTTTGATTGCTCCACCCCCCTTTGAGATATTGACACACAAATTGAATCAGCACTTGTACTCATGAGGGTCTACCTATTGACCAATTTTCGTTTGATTCCGCTGGTTACTTCCTGAGATATAGCAATCAACCCCGCGCAGAACACGTGCGATTGCTCCACCCCCCTTCAAGATATTGACACGCAAATTGAATCAGCACCTGTACTCAGTAGGGTTTACCTATGGATCAATTTTCGTTTGATTTCGCCGGTTACTTCCTGAGATATAGCAATCACCCCCACGCAGAACACGTGCGATTGCTCCACCCCCCTTGGAGGAATTCGCTAAAAAAAGTCAGGTGCACCAGTTCACATGGTGGTACATATGTGCACAGGGGTCAATCTAGAGAGAAATTAGGTCCGTTAAAGGACCCTTCACAAAATTCAGTCACTCAAAAATGGACCTTTCACAAAAATCCTACACTCAAAACTGACTCTTCACAGAAATTCGAGTTTACGGAACGATTGGGAATATTTTTCGCCGTAACTATTTTTCACAAAATTAGGAATCAATTTTCACAAAATTCCAAAAACAGGACCTTGGTCAAATATCCTAGATCGACCCCTGGTGCAAAAAATTTTGTTCGATTTCATGCAGTAGTTTTTGCTCTAGCGCGGCCAATAAAACTGGTCACACACATACAGACTCAGACACACAGACAGACATTTTCCAAAAATGGTCGAAATGCGCACCTCAAAACGTGCAAATCCGTCAAAATTCGACATTCGAAAATTTTCACGAATCCAATGCTTTCTTCTATATATTAGATATAGAAGAAAGTAAAAATACATTATTTTGGTGTTAAATATTAAAATTAATTACCAAAATTCTGAAGTATAGGGACTGATTTGTACCATTTTCGCTGAAATGACCGATATATTATTATTATTAAAAATTATTCTAAACATGTTCACTTTAAAAAATAAATTAATAAATTTATATCTAAATAATTAACTTAAAGTTTTATTTAAATTCCAAAAAACAAAATACACTTTCTAAAGATGCAAATTAACATCTTAAATACATAAAGCAGTAATTAACCGTCCCTAAGCAAGGGCTAAGGCAGAAACATGCAATACACCACCAACTCGGTTACTTCGATCCATGGACAGCTGTTTCGAGCTTATTCTGCTCTCATCAGCATGGAATACGAAAGTAGTCGAGTTGGAGGCAAAAATCCTCTTATAAAGCAAAGAGAGCGAAAAAAAACTGGTAGCTAATGTGAAATTAGAATACCAGCGAGCGACCGCAATTAGTATGGTACAACTCTTAATTTTTTTTTTTTTTTTTTGGCAGAGCTCAAGGTATAAAGCAATAAGTAACACGGCTATTTCGATCGAAATAGCCGAGTTGTAGTGTATTGCATGTTTCTGCCTTAGCCCTTGCTTAGGGGCGGTTACTTACTGCTTTATACCTTGAGCTCTGCCAAAAAAAATTTACGAGTTGTACCATACTAAGTGCGGTCGCTCGCTGGTATTCTAATTTCACATAACTACCAGTTTTTTTCGCTCTCTTTGCTTTATAAGAGGATTTTTGCCTCCAGCTCGACTACTTTCGTATTCCATGCTGATGAGAGCAGAATAAGCTCGAAACAGCTGTCCATGGATCGAAATAGCAGAGTTGGTGGTGTATTGCATTGCATATCTTAAATACAGTCAAGTCTCAATAGCTCATAGTCACAAGGGACCGGCTAAAAACTTAGAGTTATTGATAGAATTACAAGCAGTTCCTACCGTCTTTTCAAGAATTTGGGACTAAATGAAATCTTTGAAATGAAGGTATATTTGAGTTTATAAAGCTTCGAGTTATCGAGACTCGATTGAATGTTATTGAGGGTCATGCTCAACATGTTCTCAAGGAGTTACGGAGTGGCGTGACAGACGTGAACAGATTCTAATAGCAGAGAAATACTTTTTCTGAAAGGAAGGGATTACAAAAAGGAAGAACGAAACAAAGTGCAAGATTTAAAATTTCTTTACACACATTCAAACTCTTTCAAAAAAAAAAAGCATGGCGGAGTTGCAACGATTTATGGGGACAGATGTTTATATTGTCTAGAAGAACACTTTCGCCAATGTTAGATAGGTTATTTATTGTATGTTATTTTCAATTATAATAAAGCAATAATAGTGGCAAAGTAAAAAATATCTAATTACAACATCATTGGATGTTAATAGATTGCAATTTTTGTTAGAAGTACAAAAACTAAAAATAAAAGAATTCAATAAATAAAATAATTTGAGAATTTATATTAAAAGCTACTGTGAATCAGGGTGTCAATGATTTAAATCAATTGATTTAAATCAGTGATTTAAATCGCGATTTAAATCAATTGATTTTTTTAAAAAAAATCATTGATTTAATCACTTTAATATTTTAATCCTTAAAAATTTCTCTTGGACAATCCCAATTTCATTATTTTTACCATTTTCTTTTAGAGCTTTGATTTCCATCTAACTAATGGAAAAGTAATCCTATTCGTCCCCCCTCTACAGATGCTGGAAGGTTGCAGTCCAAATAATATGTATGCACAAATAGTGCTATTTGTTGTGTAATATGTGAAATAAAGAAAATATGTGCAGGGCAGGTGTTGCAAAGAGTGAATTGAGGGGGGAGGGTCATGATAGAATGTGTGTGATATATTTTCAGTGAAAAGAAAAAACAAAAACAACTAAACAGAAGATGAATTTTCTATGCCTTGCATTAGCAATTGGGGGGGGGGGGGGCAGTCTTTATTAGTGGCTGAAATGGAACATATTCCAGTTTTACAAAACAAAAGCAAAATAAAGAGGGGGGGGGGCTGAATGAAGTGATGATTGGGTTGAGCTTCCTGCCTCATTTGATTTTTATCCTAGCTAGTAGACAGGATTATTTTCAGATTGGCTCCTAACACTTTTTTCTTGGTTTCTTACTGGTGAAGCTTTACTTCAAAAGTGTTTTTGTATTTTTAAAAACTTAAAGGTAAGTTGTTCATAAATAAAACTTAATTAATAACTGAAGTTTCTAATTTTTTTTTAAAAATCAAAAAAATCCGATTTAAATAAAAAAAATCTGATTTAAATTTAAAAAAAAAAGATTTTTTTGATTTAAAAAAAAAAAATCATTGATTTTTTTACACCCTGACTGTGATTAATTTTTATGAACTAACGATATGATCGTAAGTTTTTTCAACCTTTTGTTGCACATTAATCCTTGAAGGTTTGTAGCTTTTTCTTTCTAAATATTTTCACTAAAATATTTTTGAAAAGCTGAAGACACTCATACTTTATCAGGAAATTGTGAAAAATCAAATATGCAGAATGCTTCCATGTCCAGTACAAAGACGGAGGAATAACATATAATTTTTGTTTTAGAAGCAAAGATTGGAAAAAAAGATGAAAAGTAATGACATCATCTAAAAGGTTTATGAAACAATGAAATTTTTATCTGGGATTTTTGTAAAAAAGAAAATATTCAATTAGGTCCTCACATTATACCAGATAACCCTCACATCAATTCCGGATATCCCCCACATCAATACCGAATACTTTGTCGGATATCCTGCAAAAATCTTCCGGATATCTGTATCTGGGGCGGCCAGCCGGATCGGATATCCGGAAGTATCGGATACTTAAAATATCGGCCGGACACCGGATATCCGGTCCATCCCTAGATATTTGATTTCATTAAGTGGCCGATTTTATAAACCGGCATAATATTACAAAAGGAAGAGGTTTTAAAGTTTAAACAAAATCAAAAGATAATTACTATTATCTATATTTTATATTAAGCTAATTAAAACATAATTCGAATTTAACTTATATATACAATGTACATTTTTTAAATTACACAAGAGTTTTTAAAATATTGACTCATTGTTGTTTCAGAAACATAATTTGAAAGTAAAGATCATTCTTAAATCTTGATGTTTAGGCATGTTTTTCTAGCAAACAATTTTTATTCAAACAGAATGATGTGAACTGTCAACCTTTGAAATCTTAAAGAAAATTCTGTTTTTATTCAGATGAGAAAAAAGTGTGTTTTCTCTCCCCCCCCCCCTTTTAATGTATACTCTCCAAAAACTTGATTTTATAAAACGGCGCTAATGATTTTATTGAAAGATGGTTTTAACATGTTTTAATTTTGTAATGATTCTGTTCTTTCAGATTCGATTTTATAAAGTGGCTGATTTTGTAATCCAGTGATTTTATTAAGGGATTTAATTGTAGGCATAAATACTATCTAAATTGCGAAAATGAAGCAAGGCATTTTCGCTTTTTTGCTACAACATAACATGCACAAAAAACTGCACGATCTGAGAGAAGAAGCAAGCATGGTGATAATGTCCAACGTGTGTAAAATGCTATTAAAGGTAACATTATATGGTTTTACTGGGTATTATGTCCCCCCTCAATGAATGCATTATTAGTGTGTTGAAAAACTTGTGTTCTTTTAATATAAATTTTTAATTTCAAATTTGAAAAAAATATATTACCTAATATGATTTTTTTTTAAAGATGTCATGGCTTTATTTTGAATTTAGCTTTTAACAGGAGATTAAAGACAGTATAGGTTAGAGAAATATGTAAGCATATTCACCATTTATTAACCTTCGATATTTTAGTATTTTGCCAAAGCCTTTTCTCCAATTTTAGCTTTTTTACTGAGGAACTTTTAAGCTCAGATTAAACCCTTGGACATCCCCAGAGCCCTTGCATTTAACATTAATTGAGTGTTTTGATTTAAAAAAAATCCCTTCTAGACAGTAATTCTGGCTTCCTTAGATGGTAACCGGTAACATAAGCCAAAATAATTTTTCTGGCGACTTTCGTCCCTGTATCAGTGTCAAACATCGAAACTTATGACAGAGAGTCTATATTCCCTCCCCACAGGGTTGTTTGATTTCGTCCGGGGCAGAAAAAACCGCCCCGGACAAAATAGCATTTTGTCCACTTTAAAGAAAATGACAGTTCTTGATTAAAAAATCCAAAGTTTAAAAAGTAATGTTTTAACATATTAATTTTTTTACAATAAGGTAATAGTTTTACTATCAAAAATTAGCACACATAATTATGTATACAAACAAATATTTAATAAACAAATACTATAAAAATATAGCATCTGTATAAAATAAATGAATATTAACGATAAGATTTAATGCTTATGAGAGCACACATCAGCAGTAACTAATTTTAAGTGAAGTGAAATAATTTGTTGTGAAGGAGTTTCATTGCCAACAATAAAAGTGTATACAAAATATAAAAGTAGAAATAACAGGGGTCTGGCCAGAGGAAATTAGGGTCCGTTAACGGACCCTTCACAAAAATACGATCAAGCAAAACGGACCTTTCACAAAAATACTATCGAGCAAAACGGACCCTTCACAAAAATACGATCAAGCAAAACGGACCCTTCACAAAATGCTAATCAAATAAACGTACATTTCACACATGATTCATTCAAAAAGCAAATCTGAAATCAAAATAATGCATAGCATATTTCTGTGTAAAAGCCCATAACTTTTGGGCCTTTTCTCAAGTTAAAGAAGGGAATCGTTTATCCGCCAACTTTGCGAAAAAAAAGAAGTCGGCACTTCTTGCCTGGTCCTGCGATGCTCGGGCAAGCAAAAAATCTTTAGTGTAAAATGTAGCACTTTTTGTTGGTTTCTTTTAAAGAAATTAACAACTTAAAAAAGGTAGTTTTGCTTTAATGGTTCTGCTTGTTTGTTTTATCATATGCAAATCAAAGTGGCTTGCTGTGATGTTGCTGTTATAGATTTCTCTGGAAGTGTAGAGTAAGGATTTTTCTCCCTGCTATGAACTTAAACATAAAGAAAATAATAATAATAGCAATTATCAGCGGAATGAACTTAGAACTGCAAACAGATAGCTAGGGTTGGAGAAAAAATGGGATTGCTTCTGGGTAGAGCGATCAGCTACTATTTAAAATTAAAATTATCTCCATCTGACGTCTTTGGTGCGATGTTTTGACCTTATTTTGGCAGAAAATTATCTGTTTTTTTTTTTTTAATTTCATTTATTTATTTATTTTTTAATGCTTACAAGGGTGGTGTTTTAGTTATATTCAGGAATTATTGTATTTTTGCGTCTTCTAATATTGTTTCCCTACCGTATTTTTTCCTCCGAATTTTTGGCGAATATGTCGGTGATTATTAATGACATTCATCATATAAACCTGATGAAATGCAGCTCTAAAATTTTTGACTTTAATAAATTATTAAACATCGTTTTTATATTTATGATGCTTTCATTTTGAAAAAAGCGATCTCTGCATCCGATATGAAAATCGAATTTTACTTACTTTTCAAGCTAATTACTCTTTATTAGGAGTCAAATAAATGAAAATTCGCGTTATTTTTTGCTCAGATCATTATTTTAAAATTTTTAAAGCAAAATTAACTGTTATTTTATTAGTCTAAATGTTAAACGATCGCTCCATTTTAGTTTTGCATTAATTGTGGAAACAGACATTAATAATACGTTTACTATAGACCTTTGAAATGCAATTGTGAAGAAAATTCACCAAAAAAAATTATTTTATGTTCCGTTTTTATGCTTTTAATGTCACTTGAATGATCACTTTGAAAACTGCAATCTCTTTGCATCCACTACAGGAATCGGACTTTTCGCATTTTTGATATTTAATGTGCTTTTTTTCGAGGAAAATAAATGAAATTGGTTTTTATTTTTTTTTAATTAAAAAAACATTTTTTTTTTTGCAATTGTTTTTTTTTTTTTTTTTTCAAAATTGTTTGATTTTCACAAAATTATTTGATTTTTCACAAAATTATTTAGTTTTTCACAAAAAACGGACCCTGTGAAAAATCCTGGACAGACCCCTGAATAAACATTTTAAAAGGTTTGAGTCTCAAAATATTAAGAACCCTATGAAGTACATTATTTGATGTCAAAAAAGAAAATTTTGCCATGAAATGAAATATGTTCCTGTAATTACACGCAACCTAAACAAAAACTATTTGACATGTACTTTTTCTTTTAGTTCAGTTTCTTATTTAATATTTAGATCTTCAGTTTTGATTTAGTCTTTGAATCAAAATGAAACCAATATTTCTTGTAGCATCTAATGTATTTTCAAATACAAATGATATACATTTATATGTGTATTTAATTCAAACAAAATTTAACCATGGAATTAATGAGAAAATATCATAATGTTTACTTTTTAAGGGTTTGTAATGCGTTAAATAAATGTCAAAGGTAACAGAATACTCATTAATTTCTTTTTTAAAAATGTGTATCAAAGAAAAACTTTTTTTTTCTATTTGTCTACTCTATAATGTAATTAACTCAATAGTTTATTCACTATGTTAAATTTTATTTCTTTCAACTAAAATTAGTTAAAAATCAATGAATTAATTGCCATTCTTTTTTTTTTTTGTATGATACCATCATTCTATTTTGAGAAATAGGTAATGCAAGAGAGAACACTAATTGTATATCATAACATTTTTATGCATTAAATGTATGAAAAAAATTGATTTTTTTTCTTCTGGCGTCCCGGACTTTTTGCAAAAAAGTGGACGAAATGACAACCCTGCCTCCCCCCCCCCCTAGATATGCGAATACAGTACTAAAATAAAATGAATGAAAAAAGATTGGGAGAAATTTTGGTCTTTTGGGGAAATTTTTTACGAAAAATAAAAAGTGAATCGAGAGAAACCTCTTTTCCAAATTATAATTATTTCTTCTTTTTAAAATGAGTTGCAAATGATTATCCGCTTTCCCATAAACAAGATATAAGTACAACATTTTTTAGTTAATGTGCTTTTATTGATAAGTATATTATGTATAGTATATAACTTAGCTTATGGAGAAACAAATTGTAATTAATTAAAACATATTTTACTGCAGTGATACAAAATTAATTTTTATCTAAGCTTATATATAGCTATAAAGCAGTGAGTAACCGTCCCTAAGCAAGGGCTAAGGCAGATAAGACAGAAACATGCAATACACCGCCAACTCGGCTATTTCGATCCATAGACAGCTGTTTCGAGCTTAATGTGCTCTCATCAGCATGGAATACGAAAGTAGTCAAGTTGGAGACAAAAATTCTCTTATAAAGCAAAGAGAGCCAAAAAAACCTGTAGCTAGTATAAAATTAGAATACCAGCGAGCGACCGCACTTGGTACGGTTCAACTCGTAAATTTTTTGGGCAGAGCTCAAGGTATAAAGCAGTGAGCTACCAGTTTTTTTGGCTTTCTTTTCTTTATAAGAGAATTTTTGCCTCCAACTCGACTACTTTCGTATTTCATGCTGATGAGAGCACAATAAGCTCGAAACAGCTGTCCATGGATCGAAATAGCCGAGTTGGCGGTGTATTGCAACTTATATGTAGTGTTAAATTTTGGGGAAATTTTCGCACGGATTTGGGGAAATGTTAGATGGGAAAACATTTCTGCACCCCTGGGGGCGCGTACCCTCCCATCCCCTCCACGCTTATGCAGTCAGATACTTTTCGAGCAATGGCTTTGATGAAAGTTTTAAGAATTATCGTAAAATTTTCGAATAATTGGAGTCACAGAACCAAAAGTTTTATCTGCTATTGGGAAGTGCCTGCTACTGTGGAGAAAAACTTTTTTGAGGATTTTGCTATTTCAGTGTTTATATATTTATATTAGTTTAATTCAAAATTATTATGTTAAATACGTACCATTTCCATCACATGCGCTACAGTATTTATAGTTGCGCATTATTTACTATATCTCAAACTATCTCTTTTTACCTTTGCACTTTTAAATGTTAGTTATTTAAACTATAGCTTGCATAGGTTTCTATAATATACTTAATTTTTTTACTCCTAAAAATGTTTTAAATGCACATTTCAGCAGCCACTTAGGTATTTAGTTGCCCCATTAGCTGGTTTTTAATGATCAGCCAACAATTGGCATCAGCTCATCGGTAGTGTTCACTTTAGAGGAGAAAAGGGGCAGGGTGCTAGTGTCTAAAAGGGGCACTATTTATTGCGAAAAAGGGCACTACTCGTACTTCAATGCGGTGTCTCCCCTCCCAGAGTTGGGTACACCCCTTCAAAAATTGTTGAACTTCCCTTCCCCGACCTCCTGCTAAGAATGTGTGCCCCTCCAAAAAATGGATAAATAACCCTTTCTCTGCAAGTTCAGATTCTTTGAGACATATTTATTGTAATTAAAAATATTCTGATAAAAAATTGGAAATGTGTGTGGCAAAAGTATAGGAAATTTAGGAAACAAAAACACATAGTTCAGCAATTTGAGCTAGAATTTAAAGTTAGAAAGAGAAACCTCTCATTTTTTTCTTCTAGTAATATACATTATGCCATTAAGTATTTTAGAAGATAAAGAAAATAATGAATATAAATAAAATATTTTTTAAAAAATTACATTTAAAACGAACATTTAATTAAAATATTAAATGCTCATTTGTTTAACTTTAATATTTTTGCATTAAATCAGAGACAACCAATGAGCAAATAATGACTATCGTTTTTGAAATAATTTATAGACAGGTTTTGGAACAAAATAATTAAAATGAGAAATGAAACAACCTAATCAAATGTAGCACTTATTGAAATAACTTCTGTTAAGAAATTTCAAACGTTTGCAAGATGCAAAGGATTGAAATCTCAAATTTAAAAAGTAATTATTTGTGAAACAAGTCTTTAGTGTTGCCATGTTTCCCAAAAATTATTTTATGATTTTTTAAAAATAAAACATAAAATAACCTTATCTTGGGTAGCATATGCAAAAACAACTTCCGATTATCAAATTATATTAAAATATGTAAAAGATGCAAAAGGATTGAAATTTCAAACAAGAGGCATTTTTCCGCAAAATAGAGTTTGTTGTTGACATAGTTTCAAAAGTCAAGTAATTTATTAAAATAAAACAAAAAATAAGCTAATATAAAGTAACAAGTGTCTGAAGAACTTCTGATTGTTAACAATATTAAAAGATGCAAAAGGATTGAAATCTCAAACACGGCAGACATTTTTTTTGCGACGCACGTGTATTGAGCATATCAAAACATGTTTTAAAAAAATAGAAAATTATATTGATGAACAGTTTTTTAAAAGAAACTCACAATTCCATAAAACATCAGAATTATATTAACTTTCGAAACTTTTTTTACCAAGTCCGGGGAAAATGGTTGATTGACAGGCACTTCTTATTTCTTTGAAGTTTAAAATTTCAAGATTGAATCTGCTAATTTTTGTCTTTGGGTTTTTAGGACTTTGGTTATGACTCATGATGTTCGTTCAAACCTTAAATGAATAACACTAAAAAGGAAGGATTAATATTCAAATCACAAAACTTGCCTTTGCCTGAAACAGGTCACTAGTCTTATATTTTTCTACTGGCATCTTTATTCCTTATTTCTTGCTCTTTGAATTTCCTTTTTGCACAAGGCATCTACAAGATTACATAGTTTTCGGCGCACATGTTGTTCGCGATTTTTTAGGTAAGTCATGGCTCATGGGCGATGGAAGTTTTCTGGGAACTAATTACTCCTTCTATGCATTTCCTGGAAGACACTCCTGCCCTATAGGTGAAAATACTATGAATTATTCACCACCCTCCCCCTCTGAGAGTAAATTCTCAGAAGATCACAGATGGGGCTTGAATGGGAAGGAATGAAACAATGATTTCTCTTGCTCCCCTTACCCCTCACGGATGACCGGACCTTTTTCTAACATTGGGAAGAAAAGGGAAAACATGCTTTTTTAATGATAAGACTTTCAATTCTTGGAATCTCATTTTATCTCTTTGTCTGGGGATTTGATTGTCTTTTCTTCCTGGTCATTTTCAGGGTGCAATTCTGGGGAGAAAGACAGTGCATCCACGTTTTTGCCAACAATCCCTGTGGTTGAAAGAAATTGCCTCAATATTGTAGTCGTCTATACGATGCTTGAGACATCTTTTTTAAAATACAGGGCACAATTTCAAAAATTACACATCAGCCGAAATTTCCCATAGGTTGAGCCCTAATATTTTCACAAGTTAGTATTAATGCCTGCACGTTTTATGTATGCCAAAGTAATTAAAGGAGAAGTCGAGAAAAAATGTCTATTAAAATTTTTTAGAATAACTCTGAATTTTCTTTGATTGCAAATCATTTATTTTTAGGCATTGGATTGGATTGCTGTGTTACGCCACTGAGGCATGGAGGACTTTCACTAATTCAAACTACAGACTTTTTTTATCCTTTATGTGAAGATCCATATATTATGGTAAGTGACTTTGCTGCTGTGAGAAAAATATATATAAAATCATGTTGAAATGTTGATTTTCGTACAATGCATAGTTTTTTTAATCATATTTTTTGCTTCAATGGTAAAAATAACAGTTAATGATGGTATGGAAACATTTCTTTCGCTCTAAAATAAATTCGAAATTTTTATCAGGTGCTTGAGCTTGCTATTTAAGGCACTTGTTTCCAAAAGGCATTAAGTCAAGTTTTTCAAAAGTTTACTTTTCGATAGAAAAAACATCTTTGTGTAAAACTTCACATCCTTTAGGTGTGTTCTTTGTTTGTTAAAAGGAAACACATTCAGTTTTACAGCATTTAAGGGCGGGGTGGGGGGGGGGGTCTTAGAAGACAAGGGGTGCAAAAAAGTATCCTTCTATTTTAGTTGAGGCTTTGCACTGTGTGAAATTCAAGAAATTATCAGAAGAGGTACAAACGAATAGCAGTTAATGAAAGAATGCTTACAGCTACAATGCATTAAGCCTTTTTTCCATGTGCATAGGAAAACAGACAAATGAATTAATCTATTGTGTTAAGAAAGAAAAAAATAAAGTTACGTAAGAAAGTCGGCTTGAGCATTTAAAAAAGTGAAATTGCAAAATTTTAGTGCAAAACAAGTCAGTCATTAGGTATATCAATATGTGAGAGATAAGGCTTTTATTAAGCAATTAAAACCGCCAAAAAAGCACAAACAGTTGGAGATTACTTTTTTTTAACGTGTGTGTTTATTTCAACGTTTTATCTCTCACATGCTGCTCTGTGTTGGGCAGAAGTGATGAGTCTATCTCCTTCAACCAGCGTGGAACAAGTGATTTCCAGGAGAAGAAAGGGGTAAAGGGAGGGGAAGAAAGGATTAAGGGGAAAGAGGTGCAAAGGAATAAAAGGCACAGCATGTGCTGGGGATATCTTTGATTCGAAGAAAGGGCAGATAATGGTCATCCTGCTGGGGGCTGATCCTGCTCTAATACCAAGACCGTTTTCTGCTATTGTAAGGTTGATGTTTTGAAAATTAACCTTGGGCTACTGGAAAGGAGCGGGAAAGCAAAAGTTAGGTGTCAAAATGATGACTAGGTTTAACCTGTTCGGGACGGCAACCCGCAGAAAAAAACGCTCTCTCGGGCCGGCAGCTGTTACTGCGAACTGCACTCACGGCCGGAGCATTTTCTCCCACTAAGCCTAATTCGCGATTTTGGAAACTACGCATTACATAATAATCGATAAAATGTACTCTTTTCATAGAAATGACACCATTTTTAAAGATGAGATTAAATGTAACATATTTTCAATCATAACCAAAAAAAAAAAAAAAACCATTAAAATATTAACATTAAAAATATAAATTTATTGTATTTTTCTACAACTAAAACTACCTAAATTAAACACTAAATATTGATACTTAACAGAAAAGAAACATGAAACATTTTCGCACTTAACATCATGACACACATTAATAATGAGGATTATTGCAATGAAAAATTTCAAAACACGGATCGATGCAGAGACCGACATTGCACATTTTGCATTCGTAACCAGTTTCACATCTTTTATTGTGCTTTGAACAAACTGCACATCTCCTTCGAAGCTTTTTTCCATCTTTTCCAAATGAATACTAAAGTAAAACCTAAGTTAGAATATCTCCCATAAAAAGCCCCATCTTTAAAACAGAACCGAAACTATTAACGCTTTTAAAATGAATTAATCATGAATTAATCGGCTCTTCCCCACGTGTTGCAGCCTAATAAATCTCAGGCACTTGATTTCCCCTCTTTAACATCAGAGAGATATACAGGGTGTCCACTCCAATCGTGGACCAATAGCTAATTTCTAAACCGTTAGAGATAAGCATATAGTTTATTTAGGAAAAAATCTCCAAATTACGAAAGGAATTTTGGGTCTATTCAATGTTTTTCAAAAAATCAAATTTTGAAAGAGTTACGAAATTTAAATTTTTATACAGCTCCCCAGTCCTATCAGTCATATTTAGTAAAACATTCTTGACACTGTAACGTTTAAAACTAAAAAAAAATCACTCTTCTACCACAAAAATTGACCGAGTTATGACGTTTTGAAAAATCAAGATTTTGAAGGATTTCGCATACGGTCCCTTAAGCGATCGCTCGATGACGTCATGAAATAATGCAAAATCTTGATTTTTCAAAACGTCATAACTCGGTCAATTTTTGTGGTAGAAGAGTGATTTTTTTTTAGTTTTAAACGTTACAGTGTCAAGAATGTTTTACTAAATATGATTGATAGGACTGGGGGGCTGTATAAAAATTTAAATTTCGTAACTCTTTCAAAATTTGATTTTTTGAAAAACATTGAATAGACCCAAAATTCCTTTCGTAATTTGGAGATTTTTTCCTAAATAAACTATATGCTTATCTCTAACGGTTTAGAAATTAGCTATTGGTCCATGATTGGAGTGGACACCCTGTATATAGAGATGGACCGGATATCCGGAAACTATCCGGCTGATATTTTAAGTATCCGGTACTTCCGGATATCCGATCGGGCTGACTGCCCCGGATACGGATATCCGGAAGATTTTTTGCAGGATATCCGGCAAAGTATCCGGTATTGATGTGGGAGATATCCGGAATTGATGTGAGGGTTATCCGGTATGATGTGAGGACCTAATTGAATATTTCTTTTTTACAGAAATCCCAGTTAAAAATTTCATTGTTTGATTTACCTTTTAGATAATGTAATTACTTTTCATCTTTCCTTTACCAATTTTTGCTTCTAAAACAAAAAATTATATGTTATTCCTCTGATTTTGTACTGGATATGGAAGCATTCTGCATATTTGATTTTTCAATTTCCAGATAAAGTATGATTGTCTTCAGCTTTTCAAAAAATTTTAGTTAAAATATTTAGAAAGAAAAAGCTACAAACCTTCAAGGATTAATATGCAACAAAAGGTTGAAAAAAACTTACGATCATATCATTAGTTCATAAAAATTAATTGCACTAGCTTTTAATATAAATTCTCAAATTTTTTTATTGATTGAATTCTTTTATTTTTAGTTTTTGTACTTCTAACAAAAATTGCGATCTATTAACACCCAATGATGTTGTAATTAGATGTTTTTTACTTTGCAACTATTATTGCTTTATTGTAAATGAAAATAACATACAATAAATAACCTATCTAACATTGGCAGTTCTAGATAAAGTAAACATCTGTCCCCATTAATTGTCGCAACTTAGCCATGCTTTTTTTTTTGAAAGAGTTTGAATGTGTGTAAAGAAATTTTGATTCTTGCACTTTGTTTCGTTCTTTCTTTCTGTAATCCCTTCCTTTCAGAAAAGATATTTCTCTTCTATTAGAATCTGTTCAGGTCTGTCACGCCGCTCCGTAACTCCTCGAGAACATGTTGAGCATGACCCTCAACAGCATTCAATCGAGTCTCAATAACTGAAAGCTTTATAGACTCCAATATATACCTTTATTTCAAAGTTTTCATTTGGTCCCAAATTCTTGAAAAGAAGTCAGGAAATGCTTGTAACTCGAACTATCGACAACTCGAAGCTTTTAGCCGGTCCCTTGGGACTATGAGCTATTGAGACTCGACTGTATTTAAGATGTTAATTTGCATCTTTAGAAAGTGTATTTTGTTGTTTGGAATTTAAGTAAAACTTTTAAGTTAAGTATTTAGATATAAGTTTATTAATTTATTTTTAAAGTGAACATGTTAAGAATAATTTTTAATAATAATAATAATAATAATATATCCGTCATTTCAGCAAAAATAGTAAATTAGTCCCCATACTTCAGAATTTTGGCAATTAATTTTAATATTTACCACTAATTAATTGTATTTTTTTTTGTTCTCCATCTAATTGTGTGTAACCAAGTACTACTTATTTAGGCATAAGCCATTTATAAAGGACTCAAAAAAAAAAAAAAAAAAAAATCTTTAGCAAAAAGAAGGAAAAAATGATCTGCCACAGCTTCAAATTGCTAGGACTTAAAATGCAATTCAAGATTGAGCTGAAATGCAAAAACAAAATCATTTGCAATGCACATCACAAAAAATGCTTCTGACACCCTTTCTGCTGATTTTTATGTGTAAACAAAAAAATCTTGGAAAAACACTTATTTATCTTTGTTCCTAGATTTTTTATGTTTCAAACTGTCCACTCTGTTACAAGAATTTCAGAAATAAAATAAGCAATTGCATTCAATGTGATATTTTTTTAAAGAAGTACAAGTAATGTATATGCTGTGATTACTTTGATACATTGAATTATATAGTCAGCAACTAAGATAAGCATAAAATTATTTGCTGATAATAGTTAATTTGCACTGTGGGATGTCCACTCTTTTACAGTCGCATTAATGGTGCAAAAAATATTTTTTCTTAAAACTGCAGACAGAATTAGTTTTAGGATGTTTAGTCCATTTTATACTTGTTCTGTAATTAACTTTTCTATACGATCAGAAATATATTTTTCAAATTTCATTTGTCTCCTGTGTTACACAAGGTGGTTCAAAATCCTTAATGAATGACTCATTTACAAGCCATTTACACTTTATTATGCATAAATAAACAGAGAATAATATTTAAAACAACGATTAGTTGGTGAAAATTACTTCATTTGATAAACTTAACTCGGCAATTTCAAACATGATTTGTACCATTTTGGCTGGAATAACCCATAAATATAACACTTGCATCTAAGAATGTTTTCAAAATGAAGTTGAATTTTGAGGTGATTGTTTAAGAATTAGTTTATTAATTTGTTTTTAAAAAAGTGACACATTGAGTTGATACATTGAATTATATAGTCAGCATCTAAGATAAACCTACAATTCTTTGCTGATGATAGTTAATTTGCACTGTGGGATGTCCACTCTGTTACAGTAGCATTAATGGTGCAAAAAAAAAAAGTTTTTCTTGAAATTGCAGACAAAATTAGTTTTAGGATGTTTAGTCCATTTTATACTTGTTCTGTAATAAACTTTTCTTTACGATTAGAAATATATTTTCCAAACCTCATTTTTCTCCTCTGTTACACAAAAGGGTCAAACTATTCAAAAACCTGAATAAATGACTCATATACAAGCCCTTTTTACTTTATTATGCACAAATAAACAAAGAATACTTTTTATAACAACAATTAGTTGGCGAAAATTACTTCATTTAATAAACTTAACTTGACAATTTCAGACATGATTTGTACCATTTTGGCTGGAATAACCCATAAATAGCATTTGCATCTAAGAATGTATCTTTATTTCTTCAAAATGCAGTTGAATTTCGAGGTGATTGTTTAAGAATTAGTTTATTAATTTGTTTTTAAAAAAGTGAATGTATTTAGCATGACTCTTAATGTACTTAAAATGATAATTTGCTACTTTTAAGAATGTGTATCTTAATTTTTTGGAACTAAAGTAAAATTTCAAGTTGATTATTTAACTATAAGTTTACTCATTTGTTTTTTAAAAAGTGAACAACTTTAGCATAACTTTTAAAAATATATTTAAGCTGCTGATTGGAATCTTCAGAAAATATTTACCCTTGTTTTTTGGGGTTATATAAAATTTTTAATTGATTATTTGAGTATAAGTTTATTATTATTATTATTTTTAACACACTGGTCCTGTTTTAATGTATTCTTCTTTAACTTGTATGTTAGAAAAATTACATGCGTATTATTCTTAAAAAAAGAATTTCAAAGTACAATTTTGCTTTATATTATTGTAAAATTAGAAATAAGATCATTACAAAGTAACACATTTCTAGTTAAGTTTAAATTCATAAAATTCTAATAAAATATGTATCAATTTAAAAAAAAAGTTTATCTGAGCTGAGTTTTTTTTCTTTCTTTTTTTGTAAATCAATTATCGTGCATATAATATTGGCGAAATATTTAATAACTGTATCATTTACGTAGAAACTTATTGAAATGATATTGAAACAGAAAATCTTTAAAATTTAAACTAAGAATAATTAAAAGTTTAAACTTTGAGCACATACAGAAATATTTAATTCTATCTTTTAAAGTTTTGTCTCTTTTGATAAAAATACATAATTTAGAATAATTCAGGATATCCGGTATCCGGCTTGTGATGAGTCACCGGATATCCAGTATCCGGCAAAATCACTATCCGGTCCATCCCTAATATAAAGGAACCAGAACAATCTTTTGAAAAAAAAAGTGAATAAGCAAGGCCTGCCTTCATCACGTGCTTCTTTTTGAACTGCTTGTGTTTCTGTTTTGATCTCTGCAAATCCAATAAATCTCTCAGATACTTCACATACCCTCTGTTCTGATGTCAGAGAGATATATATAATGGAACCAGAAAAATCTAATGAAAAAAAAGTGGATAAGTAACGCCATCTGATAGAAGTTATTTTGTTCCAAAAGTGCGTCGTAAATAAATGACAGTAGGCCCTAAAAGACATTTTTCGCTGTCGTATATTTACGTCGGTCGGCCACGTAGAGCAGCTCTCGCTGTCGTACATTTTTAGCGCTCGTCTCGAACAGGTTTAAATCGCGGTTGTCAAAACGAAATTTAAAGTTGCAAAATATGACTATTAACCACTAACTTCGAGCACTAGAATATATATCTATGTATGTAGGTGCAACTTTTTATCAACTTGAATTTTTAAGTCTAATATGACTGGTTTCATGTCTGATCATGAGTATTATCCTGCCTCTCCCTGTTATTGCAGTCCCATTTCTCATCTCTGTTCTGATTACTGAATAAGTTTTTTCATGTTTCATTTTCATACTCTATGAAACACTTTAGTAATGTATGTTATGGAGGTGAATGGTTTTATTACCTTTACTGAGAAATATATGTTTTCACCTCTTTCCAGGGAAGGATAGCATGTGCGAATGTTTTAAGTGACTTATACGCTATGGGCGTTACTGAATGTGATAACATGTTAATGCTTTTGTGCATCAGCAATAAGATGACAGACAAAGAACGAGACATTGTTGCTCCCATCTTGATGAGAGGTTTCAAAGTATGTGCTCTTTAAACTAATATTTTAAATTATTTGAAATCAAATTGCTTGAGATTTTTTAACCCAAATTTTAGATGCTGAAACAGAGTTTTTATGTGTAAAATGTTTTGTCTCAAATGATTTTTTTAAACATGTTTAAAACATTACATTAAAAACAGGTATGTTTAATATTTTTTTCTATTTATATAGTAATTATAGCTTGGAATCAGGCTTGGAGTAATCGTCGATTACGTAATCGTAATCTGCGTAATCGATTACATTTTTCTGTAATCATAATCATAATCATAATCTGAAAATGGAACACTCGTAATCGTGTAATCGTAATTTTAATCAAGTATTTCTTGCGTAATCGTAATTGTAATCTAAGTTTGAATAATCGTAATTTAGCCTTGTAATCGTGCAATCCCGACTTGCTGAAAGTTAAAGCTTCTAAGTTACGTTTCTACAACGCTGTGAAGAGATAAGAGTTCAATACAAGCTTCGGAAAGACTTGAGAGCTGTTCAGTGATTGTTACGGGCTGTTTGTAAATGAGGGTAATAAAACTGAGCCCTAAGTGCTTTTCAACCTTCAGGCGCCTATCACAAAAAAGTCTCCCCTTGATTTTTAGGATGGGTCATCAATTTTCCCTTTCATCAGCTGTCAGTGACAGCAACCAACGAAGTCGTCGTTGCCTCCAGGGCTAGAGAACTATAGTCTTGGCCACCCCTGGCCACCTCGGAATAGAACAGTGGTGTCAAAATACTAACACATGCTTTCAGTTCGACTGGATTCTGTTGGGATTCTGTCGTAACTATCGTTATAACGGTTGTGATTCTGTTCACTGTTATATACCTTTCGGTGCTTTTTTTTCCAATTCAGGTACCTTAAATTTATGCTTTGTATTTTAATGCCGATACTATTTTTAATTAAGAAGTATATAAAGAAGAAAAAGTTGTGTGTTTCTAGATTTTTAAAACATTTGTTTATGTGTATGATTGAAATCAATAATTTATTTTTTAATATTAATTATCTTTTTATGCTTAGAATAATTTCAATATACTTTTGTATTTGTGTTTATTGTTTTAGTTTCATGTTTCTAGTAGCAATAACAGCAGTATACCTTAAAAAATCTGACTTAAAATATTGTTATAAAATGATCATACACGCAAAAAAAAAAAAAAAGAAACAATGTCAAGAAATCAAATCAAAACTTTCTACTCATTTTCTAATCATATTGTTTCAAGAATTGTTTGATTGTATACATTTTAAGTATTAACCCTCGTGGGTCCCTCCCATTTCAGTTACACTCAAGACCCTTGGGGTCATAAACGACCCCAATGCTTCCTTTAATTAATTCATTATAATTATTAAATGTTACATGCATTATTTAAGTTCACACACTTTTTAATGCTAAAAAAACAAAAAATAAAAAGATACAATTAAAGTAAAATATAGTTTATGAATTAAAATTATAATTTTAGAGCAAAACTTACAATAACTGTAGATTTATTTACATCTGTTACAGACCTGAAAAAACATGATTTTTACAAGTGAATTTCAAACACTTATGACATTTTTCAATGCATTTTCTGTCCAGTTCTCTTGGACAAAAGTTGCAACGTCCTCTTTTTTTGGCCTTCTGGGGAAGTGACCCCAAGGGTCTTGTGTGCAAAAAATGCAATTCGAGAAAAATAAAACACAATAATAGCATTATTTTGAATAGAAAACTTTAAGAATAAAAGCCATAAAATGCCATTAAAAACAAATGGTTGATTAACAAAATATATTAAACAGAAATTGCGTTGGGGTCACATATGACCCCAAGGAACCCACGAGGGTTAATGGAGTTGGAGCATAATACATAGAAATATAATATATAGGTGATTCGCTGTAAACTCGCCATTTTCCATACAGCATCTGTGCGGGCATGTGTTTTTGAAATGGTCGTAAAATTATTATAATATTGCTCATAAAATGAATCTATAACTTTGGTTCGAAAGAGGGCCAATTGAAGTTTGTGTTTTTCTGATAAATCATGATAGGGGGTAATTCCCCTGCCTAGTATTACTAGGCAGGGAACTTTATTTGCACTTTGATGCGTGATATCTGAAAAATAATTCGAACATAATTAGCTATGAAGCTACCTATAAATTTAGGTACAAATTGTGGACATAATAATTAATATGTTTCATAATTAAACTAATTAACATTAATAAAATTACTTCACAGAGGACTGTTTTTGCAACGACTCTGATGCATACTTTCATCACAAATGTGGCTCTGAAACTAAACAACGTGGCGTTTCAACACTGTTCTCAGCTAAGGCCCCTATATATACGAGCCGGCGCATCAAGATTAAGTTTCACCACTTTAGATCCAGCGCATGTTTGTGTGTTTGAGTGGTTGTCTTTTCTGGCCAGTAATCGCGTTTTGGTCATTTTTCACTGTGAGTAATTATTAGCGGCACGTGGATTTGGCAAAGCTTAGCAATGTGCCAAAACTTTTTTCTGGTAACCCTACTCCGCAACAATGAAAATTTGAAAGTAAAAGTTAAGGGATTGGATCCAATGTGGTGAAACTTAATCTTGATGCGTCGGCCTATCTATATAGCGGCTCTATTCTCAGCTATTTCCGCAAATTCACACCGATTACTTTAAACTTCATGCCAAAAAACATTTTCAAGATTAACGGTTTTTTTCTATTGCAGCTTTGAATTTGTGGCAGGGGACTGTTTGAAAAAACTCCTGACAGGTTTTGGTACACTATAATAAAGTAATTAAATACGTAATTAGACCATAAAAAAGATATAATTGCATTATTCTAATTTTAGATATTAATTGCCAAATTTATGTAGCCGTAATAGGTTTTTTGAAATACTGCCTCTAAGTGTTTAATTATAGGATTAGGACAGCCAGGGGACAGTTTTTGGTGCTTAAATAATTTATAGAAAAAAAAAATGTTATCGCTCCAAATACAATTGTGCCACAAAGTATTAATGCTTTACTTGTATTAAGAGCGATAATTACTTTATTACACTTATTATTGGTTCAAACAACCAATTACGAGTTCACAGAGAATCGTCCATATGTATGTTTTTTGATGTTGGTAAAAGTTTTGCTTCATGCCGAAACTTCAGTTTTTGAAGTTGCATTAACACTTCGGTATAAACTTTTTTCTTTTCTGTTACAGACTATATTTAGAAATGAACCGTCTTCTTGCGTTTATGTCATTAGTTTTCAACAATAATGAACTTTTTATTTAGTAAAAAAACCGATTCTCATTAAAGTAGTACTGTAAAATATGGGTATTGCATTGGTTTTTTAGTGTAAAAGTGAAGTTAATAGTATTAAACCACATACTTATCAGTATCCATGTTTTTATGTAAAAAATATGTATCATTTGTTTTTCAAATCATAAAGAAACTACTTTTTACAGCTGAAAAGCTTAAGGCAAGTGCTGCTTATGTAATGTAGTTTGATTTTCTTTATTAGAGAAGTAATAAATAAATGATTTAAGTAAAATAACTAAATCTTATAATTCATTATGCAATATTTAATGGTGAAATCTTTAAAAAATTAAAAAGTGTCCAAAAATTAATCCACTAGTGCATGCACCTGTATCTAATCACTTATATACGACATATGGATAAAATAGTTGTGCTACATTTAAGTGCACTTCAAATAATTCAAATTAATTTCGATGTGCTTTTATTCCATTTATTGCTCCTTTACTGCAGCAACGTCAGAATTCAAAAAAAAAAAAAATAATAATAATAATAATAAATAAATTAAATAAAATAACAATGATTCCTTAAGTTAAGAGAACATATTAGTTGCAATCATCATTTCATTCATCTCTATATTAGATAATCAAAAATCATAATTTTTCATCTATAACGCTGTTGTCGTGAATGAATATTATGTAATAATCTATATATATATATTCCTCACCAATCTGTAATCTCGTAATCGAAATCGTAATCGGCACGTGATAATCGTAATCGATTACATTTTTTAACGTAATCTAATCGTTGCTGTAATCGTAATAGCGATTTCACAGACGACTGTAATCGTAATCGTAATTGTAATCTCCAATTTTTCATGTTTGTAATCGTAATCATAATCGATTACATTTTCTCGTAATTGACTCCAAGCCTGCTTGGAATAGACGAATGTACTTAGTGTAGTAAAGTTGATGATTCATCGAGCTATTTTCAGAAATTTAACTATCTCAACCCGGGTACCAGAAACGTTGCAGATTCTTGAGAAATTTTCTACATTATTTCTCAGTTGGGTCCAAAGAAAAAAAAACTTATGGGGAATGCTTTAATATTCACTTTTGCATTTTAGTGTGCGAAGATTTGCATGCAGTTTCTGGCATGTAACCCACTGGTAGTAATTCCGGTGGTCTGGTATCCACTGGCGTAGCCTACATGGATGGACGCTCCGCCTTACACCAGCCTGTAATTTTCGACCAATTTCCAAAGCTAAAAGGGGATGAAAAAATAGTTCAGTTTGAGCCGACAGATGGCTCGTTAACCGGGGCAAACAAAGCGCTTTTATAATGAAACCCTACAGGATTTTGAGTGTCAGACTTCGTCGATTTTTCAAAAATTATGAGCATTTTTTTTTTTTTTCAAAATTTCAATTCACTAGCATTGTAACAACTCAGGTTGATCTCTAAAAGCTACTGAAAAGAAATTTTTTTGCTTGGAAATGAAATTAACGCCAGATGAACACGACTCGGTCAGTAATTGCGCTTCAGATTAAAAAATGAACAAGTTACTTTTGAAAAAGCAAAAAAAAAAAAACATATTTTTTATTACAACATTTTTTCTAGGATTTTCAATCCAATGTGAAGTTATCAGCTGCCACTTAGCTGTTTCTGCGTTTTGCTAAATGCACTTTAAAACTTTAGGACTCAATAAAAATACTTTAAAAACTAATAATCCATCACAAAAAAAATATTTTCCAGTACGTATACGTGAGTGCAGCAGCAAACAAAGCTTATGCACTTTAACCCCATAATTTTTTTTTTTAAAGTAAGTTATTTTTAAAAAGTTATATTAATTTAATACCTTTTTAATATTTTTAACTTTTTTTAAAAAAGAGTTATGAATTTAAATTTAAAAAATTGTAAAAATATTTTACTCAGAGAAATAAAATTTGTTAAATAAAAAAATAAACGAAAATTAAAGAATAATGAAAATGAAAAAATAAATAAATAAATAAGGATTAAAAAAATCATTAATTTTTAACTCTGAAATGTGAGGGGGGGCAATAAGGATGGATCCTTTACTTTTGAAAGTGAGAGAGCGGTCATCCTCTTTATCCCCTGTACGAGCCGCCTATGCTTCGAATGTCCCCCCCCCCCCCCCCAACCACGAGACGCCTGAAAAGTGAAAGAGAAAATCTTTAAAGCTTTTCCCCGTAACAGTTTAGAGGACAGCATTATTTCCCCTTGGCCCATCCACCATCCCCCAAGCACCTCCGTAAACGAGACTCCCTCAAAATGATATATAAAAAATGAATAAACAAATAAAACTTAAAATATTAGCTTGCCTAAAAATAGCAATAACCCAGTCAGCGCCAGGAACAAGCCCCCTCTCCCCCCCTCCCACGCTAGTACACCCCATTAGTCCCACACTGAAATGAATTCTTTCAAGGCCAAACATCTTTGTATCGGGGCACACTATACAAGTAGGTGAATGAGGAGCAAAGTGAAATAGAGGGTCAAAGTGAAATAGTGAAATATTTTCAGGTTGCAGCGCCACGTTTCAAGCAATATTTTAACTAAGTTTCTGAACATTTTGTTGATTCCTCTCAAGAACTAAATACTTCTGGAGATCAACGAAAAAACTATACAGGTGGTTTTTAGAATTTGATTCACTTTCGGGATAAAAATCTTATGTACTTTGCCCGTTAACCCCATTATCAATATTGTTGGTATTAGATAAAGATAAAAATACCATCGAATGAATCGGAATGAATTTCATATCAGTTTCAGAGAAGCCTCATCATTCAAAATTCTCATTAAGATTATTATTAAGTCAAGTTGCGTGGCCTGGCGTTGCACGGGCTACCTTAGAAATGAAAGCGATGTCAAGTGACACATCCGCTTTTGGCAGAGCAACAAACTCGCCGCCACGGCGGCTCGCTATGGCCAGCGCCCTCTACACACAGTGACAGTTGCCAAAACAATGTTTAATAAACGCTATGTCTGGAGAAGAGCGAATTTTAAGATTTTAAAAAATTTCTTCTGAATTCCTTTATCAAACCTTATGTTAATTAAAACTAATGAAGCCGAAAAAATTACGATCGATCGGTACCTGGTTCGACGTTAAGCTCATTGGCATTCAGGAGAAAGAAACAAGACATAGATACATAGAAAGATACTCAGTTTTCAAAATATAGATTACTGTTCATAGCAACCGTATACAACTATTCTCAGGAAATACTGGTTCGAGTTAAAAATTCTTTTTGTGTTGAACAGCCCGTTTAATCAGGAAGGCTTTAGGCTATATAACATTGCACTGTATGTAAGGATTTATTATTTTAGTTTAGAAATAGTAATGGTTGAAAAGCACGAGCGGATTAGTTCCCATTCTCCTCGAGAGATGGCATTCATTGGAAGTATTGTTTTGGCAACTGTGTGTAAAGGTTGCTGGCCGCAGCAAGCCGCCGTGGCAGTGAGTTTTAATGGACTCCGTAAAAAATTAGTAATTATTGCAAAAGTTATATATACGTAAAAAAAAATACCTGAAATTTTATTGAAAGTCACAAAAATTGAATACAAAATTTACATAAAAGATGTCCATGATATCAGTATTATTTTTTAAATTTACCTTTAAAAAAACCTGAGTAAAGGAATTTTTTTCAAGCTTGGACTAGCAAAAATAATGAATACCGGTCAATTTTTGTGCTGACCGGCAGCGGTTAACTGGACCACTAATTGTGAATTGCTGATGTAGAAAAACTGATTTCTGATTGATGACGTGTATATTCGTGAAATCTCATTTCACTTTTCACTAAAAAATTTTTTACTTTTTTAAAGGCACTTTCAGATAATTTCAATGTTATTTTTTCTCTAAAACACAAAAAGCAAGAAAATTTTAAAATTATGGATACAAAGCAAATTTTTCCAGAAGGGAAAGGGGGCTATATACTCAATTCATATTACATCGAAAAGCGACAAAAAACCATACAGACTGTAAAAAAAAAACAGACTGGGCTTTTTCAAACCCTATCATTTGCCTAAAAGCCTTATGCATATTGATTGCCTCTGAACATGTTTTAAATATTTCATGGACTCTTTGTCAAGTATTTGTGTGCATGTATATTAGGGTGTATCGAAAAAAACTTTTTTTAGAAATTTAATTTACTAAGTTGATAAAAAGTTACCCCTACCTACCCACATATTCCACAAAAAATTTCAGTCTAATCAGAAATTGTTTAGGTGTTCCGCACGAGGCCTGAAGTTTGTGAATTTCTTCAAAAATATGATTTTTTTTCTAATTTTTTTTAAATATTAAGAATAAATGTTAAAAATAATTCAAGTTGAAAAATGTACACCGCAAAGTCGGAGGACAAAATTGGGTTTGAAAAAAAAGTATATTAAACAACATTTAAATCTCCCACATTTATTCTGAACTTACGTAATTTTCACCAAAACTAGAATTTTACAAGGCCATGCGGCTTGGTTAGAAACTTGTTTATGAATGTGGAATCTAACTGAATTAACACTTGAAACTGGGAATCATCCGTGATTTATGTGGAGTAAAAAGTAAAATAATATAAACTATAAACGGAATCTAACCTCCCTCATGCTTCCCCTCATCACACAGTGCCCGCGTTATATCGGGGGCCCCCGTGATGGTAAACGAAATACAGCTCCGCTAGCGTAGCTGCTTTAGGATTGCAGAAGAACATATATATTTGGTTGAGGAAACATACTCTAAATATTTCGGATATGGGGCTCCAGTTAATGGCCCAGAAAAAGAAATTGTAGCTTCAGTTTCACGATTTATGGAAAAAAAAAGTTTTATTGATAAAGAACGTAAAAGCTATCGGTAGTGATGGCACATCAGTTAACACTGGAAAATCAAATGATGCTATTAGACTTGCAGAAAAGTCTTTGGAACCCTCACTAGAAGCTGTGGTATGTTTTCTTCATTTAATGAATTACCACTTAGAAAGTTAACGATGGCTCTCGATAGACCGACTACTATGGACAAAATTCTTTTAGTTGACCTATTGGAGAATTCTAACAATATTGCTAAGATCTACCAGTCATGAACTTTAAGAAAATAGAACGCGTTTTACCGGAAGTTGATGTCAAAGAATTGAGTCAAAAATACTTATGGGATGTGTCTAAAGCTGTAATGTCTGGCAAATTTTCTGAAAATTTAGCAGAAAGGAACTCTGCAATCTTTTCCCATGCAAGATGGTTCACGATGGCAAAGTTTTGAGTCTATACATCGCAAGTAGTGATCCAAGTTCAGAGTTAAATAAACTAGCAGAATTTATAATAAAGGTTAATACTCTCTGCTTTTTCACAATCGAATCTCAGCATAAAATTATTGATGCATTTAAGCATTTTTTTAAGACCATAGATTGCAGCAAGTATTTGGATACAAACCTCCAAAATGTTATCCATTCCACATTGTAAAGAAGCCATCTTGCATGGGAAAAACTTGTAGGGTTCCTTTCTGCTAAATTTTGAGAACATTTGCCAGACATTACAGCTTTTGACACATCCCATAAGTATTTTTGACTCAATTCTTTGACATCAACTTCTGGTAAAACGCGTTCTATTTTCTTGAAGTTCATGACTGGTAGATCTTAGCAATATTGTTAGAATTCTCCAATAGGTCAACTAAAAGAATTTTGTCCAGTAGTCGGTCTATCAAGAGCCACCGCTAACTCTCTAAGTGTTAATTCATTAAATGAAGAAAACATACCACGGCTTGTAGTAAAGGTTCTAAAGACTTTTCTGGAAGTCTAATGGCATCATTTGATTTTCCAGTGTTAACTGATGTGCCATCACAACCGATAGCTTTTATGTTCTTCATCAATAAAACTTTTTTTTTCTATAAATCGTGAAACTGATGCTACAATTTCTTTTTCTGGGAAATTTTACTGGAGCACCATGTCCGAAATATTTAGAGTCTGTTTCCTCAACCAAAGATATATGTTCTGCAATCCTAAAGCAGCTACTCTAGCAGAGCTGCCTTTCGTTTACCATCACGGGGACCCCGATAGAAAGTGGGCACTATGTGATGAGGGGCTTAAATTCTGTTTATATTTGATATTATTTTACTTTTTACTCCACATAAATCACAGATGAATCCCAGTTTCAAGTATTAATTCAGTTAGATTCCACATTCATAAACACGTTTTTAACCAAACCGCATTGCCTTGTAAAATACTAGTTTTGGTGAAAATTACGTAAGTTTAGAATAAGTGTGGGATATTTAAATGTTGTTTAATATACTTTTTTTCAAACCCAATTTTGTCCTACGACTTTGCGGTGTACATTTTTCAACTTGAATTATTTTTAACATTTATTCTTAATATTTAACAAAAATTAGAAAAAAACCATATTTTTGAAGAAATTCACAAACTTCAGGCCTCGTGCGGAACACCAAAATAATTTCTGATTAGACTGACATTTTTTGTGGAATATGTGGGTAGGTAGGGGCAACTTTTTATCAACTTAGTAAATTGAATTTCGAAAAGTTTTTTTTGATACACCCTAATGTATATTGTAATAATTATGTAGAATATCATATATATATTGTATTATAGCAGCTGTACGAAATGTAAAATTAGCACAAGTGTTTTGTGTAAATAGTTAAATACAAGTTGAAATCAAAATGTTTCTAGAAAGAGGTCTCCTTTTTGAGCAGACTGGGCTTTTTCAAACCCTATCATTTGCCTAAAAGCCTTATGCATATTGATTGCCTCTGAACATGTTGTAAATATTTCATGAACCCTTTGTCAAGTATTTGTGTGCATGTATATTGTAATAATTGTGTAGAATATCACATATAACACATGGATCAATAAGTCCCGAGACTAACCCAGAAATGGCCCTTGTAGTAAACCAGTAACCAGGTCTTTCTATAGTACTAACCTTTGCTTGAAACGTGTCAAAATTTTATGTCGATCGAACCAGAAACAGCTGAGTTATCAAGGTTGGAGTAAAGTCGTTTTGTAGTTTATTTAAAAAATGGAGAAAAACGAGTTTCGTGTTCCGATAAAGCATTGTTTTTTAATGGGTAAAAACACAGTGCAAGCGAAACAATGGATTGAAAAATGTTACCCGGACTCTTGTCCATCAAAAGCAACGATTTGTCGGTGGTTTACCGAGTTTAAACGTGGTCGTACCGACACAAATGGCGCAGAACGCTCAGGTAGACCTGTGGAAGCCGTTACACTGGAAAATGTGAGTGAAGTGACAAAAATTGTAATGAAAGATCGTAAAGTGAAGCTCCGTGAGATTGCTGAGATGACACAGATATCATTCCAAGTGGGTGCCGCGATTGCTTTCGATGGAACAAAAACAGCAACGAGTCGATGATTCAGAAAGCTGTTTATCGCTATTTACTCACAACAAAAAAGATTTCTTGCATCGTTACGTGACCATGGCCAAACATGGATACATCACTACACTCCAGAGTCAAAGCGGCAGTCATCTGAGTGGCGTACAGCTGGCGAAAGCCGTCCGAAGCGTCCGTAAACGCAGCGGTCAGCTGGCAAAGTCATGGTGTCAGTTTTTTGGGATACGCATGGCTTGATTTTCATTGACTACCTCGAAAAAGGTAAATCGATTAACAGTGATTATTATATTGACTTGCTGGTGCGTTTGAAGGAGGAAATCGCAAAAAAACAACCGCACAATGCAGAGAAAAAATCCTTTTTCACCAAGACAATCACCCTGCCACAAGTCGATGAAAACAATGGCAAAATTGAACGAATTAGGCTTTGATCTGCTTCCCCACTCCCCATACTCGCCAGATTTAGACCCCAGTGACTACTGGCTCTTTGCTGATCTTAAAAAAATGCTCCAGGGAAAAAGATTTGGCTCAAATGAGGAGGTCATCGCTGAAACTGAAGCTTATTTTGAAGCGAAAGATAATTTTTTTTATAAACATGGTATTGAAAAATTGGAAAAGCATTGGCCCCTAAAAGGTGATTATGTTGATGAATAAAAAAAAAATTTTGCAAAAAAATGTTGTTTTCATTGTTAGTCTCAGGACTTATTGATCCATGTGTTATATCGTGGCTGTACGAAATGTAAAATTAGCACAACAGTGTTTTGTGTAAATATTTAAATGCTAGTTAAAAAGAAAATGTTTCTTGAAAGAAATCACGCTCTTATTAAAACCTAGGTGTGTGGATTGTGCTTTTTAAACGTTGATCCTTTGCCAGAAAGCTTCATGGTTGAGGAATATTTTTGAACACTTTGTAAATCTAAAAATTCCATGTCTTCATAAAACCCTTTTTCAAGTATTTGTATGCATGCTTATATTGTAATAATTATCAGGGGTCTGGCCAGAGGAAATTCGGGTCCGTTAACGGACCCTTCACAAAAATACGATCAAGCAAAACAGACCCTTCACAAAATGCTAATCAAACAAACGTACATTTCACACATTATTCATTCAAAAAGCAAATCTGAAATCAAAATAATGCATAGCATGTTTCTGTGTAAAAGCCCATAACTTTTGGGCCTTTTCTGAAGCTAAAGAAATTAACAACTTAAAAAAGGTAGTTGTTTTGCTTTAATGGTTCTGCTTGTTTGTTTTATCATATGCAAATCAAAGTGGCTTGCTGCAATGTTGTTGTTGTTATAGATTTCTCTGGAATTGCAGAGTAAGGATTTTTCTCCCTGCTATGGACTTAAACATAAAGGAAATAATAATAATAATAGCAATTATCAGCAGAATGAACTTAAAACTGCAAACAGATAGCTAGGGTTGGAGAAAAAATGGAATTGCTTCTGGTTAGAGCGATCAGCTATTTAAAATTATTTCCATCTGACATCTTAGGTGCGATGTTTTGACCTTATTTTGGCAGAAAATTACCTTTTTTAAAATTTCATTTATTTATTTTTAATGATTACAAGGGTGGTGTTTTAGTTATATTCAGGAATTAATGTATTTTTGCGTCTGTCAATATTGGAAGTTTGGTATTGTTTGTTTTGCTATGTTTCTCTACCGTATTCTTCTCCGAATTTTTGGCGAATATGTTGGTGATTATTAATGACATTCATCATATAAACCTGATGAAATATAGCTCTAAAATTTTTGACTTTAACAAATTATTCAAAACCGTTTTTATATTTCTGATGCTTTCATTTTGAAAAAAGCGATCTCTGCATCCGATATGAAAAGTGAATTTTACTTACTTTTCAAGCTAATTACTCTTTATTAGGAGGCAAATAAATGAAAATTCGCTTTACTTTTTGCTCAGATCATTATTTTAAATTTTTTAAAGCAAAATTAACTGTTCTTTTATGAGTCTAAATGTTAAACGATCGTTCCATTTTATTTTTTTGCATTAATTGTGTTAACAGACATTAATAATATGTTTACCATTGACCTTTTAATGCAATTTTAAAAAAAAATTATGTTTTGTTCCTTTTTATGCTTTTGATGTCACTTGAATGATCACTTTGAAAACTGCAATCTCTTTGCATCCGCTACAGGAATCAGACTTTTCACATTTTTGATGTTTAATACGCTTTTTTTTCGAGGAAAATGAATGAAATTTATTTTTTTTTTTAATTAAAAAAAAAAAAATGCAATTTTTTTTTCTTGCATTTTTTTTTTTTTTTTTTTTTTTTTTTTTCAAAATTGTTTGATTTTCACAAAATTATTTGATTTTTCACAAAATTATTTAGTTTTTCACAAAAAACGGACCCTGTGAAAAATCCTGGACAGACCCCTGATTATATGTAGAGTATCATATTTATCCAGGGCCAATTTTCTCAATTGGCAGAGTAAGCAGCTCTCTAATGCAAAAAATTTTCAGTGATACCGAATTTTATTTTGACCATATTTTTTTTATTTATTTATTCTTGAGAATAAAATTTTGTCATTTTCCATAGCGATATTTTTCTTGTTATTTCATAATGTTTACTTTCACACATCTTATGTAAATGAAATATTTATCAAGCAAATAATAGATTAGGGAAAACAATGAGTGTGAAAAAAAAAACATAAATGAATAAGTAAACAAAATGAGCTATTTCACTTCGCCCCATCCACTTTGCCCAGCGAGCATCTTGAGGAATTGCATTGAACATTCTTCCCTTACTGATAAGGGAGCATTTTCTACAGAAGAGAAAGGTTAATTCATCAAAAAATTAGAAAGTGGCAAACACAATCCTCACTTTGCAAGAAATTTTCCCATTTAAAATCTACTGTAGCCTCGATTTGGAAAAATTGTCATTTCAGTGTTTCTGCTCATTAAAAAACATAAACGGGTTGAGAAAATGTGGACAAATTTTTTTGTGGCTGAAAACATTGACAAACATATTGTGGATTCTTTTGCAATAGTGGAGAAAAAAATTGAAGATATGTAAATAAAATTCAAAAGTTTTCAACCAAAAATAACATCAGTCTTTCATGCTACGGATAAATGAAAAATTCAAAATTTTGCTATGCTTATTATTGAGTAAATAGGGTTACAATTTCTAATGTATTTGTATACTTATTTTTATCACTTTAGGGTCATTCCATTTTAAATCAACAAATGGGGTGCGCATCATCATTTTTGATTTTGATGAAAATTGGCATGTGTATTCCTTTTACTTCCCAGAGCTCAAAATAGTGTTCATTTTATTTTTAAAAAATTTACCCTTTGATATATAGGCCATTTTTGATGTTGGCAACAGCGAAAATCGGGCGTTTTGATGCTTTGTCTTATGAGCTATAACTTTTTTTCTATCAAAGATTTTGAGCTCAAATATAGCTCATTGGAAAGCTAAGAAAAAGATCTTTTTATATATGCTATCAATAAATTTCAGATTTTCAAAAAATACTTATTTTTTCAAGGTCAAAGTTCATGACGAAAATGACATTTTTTACTATTTTCGAACGTTAAAAAAACCATGAAGGGTTCAAAGTAACAAGCCCATTTCTTCATCATATATTCATAGCCATGGTTACTTACTGTATAAAAAAACTTGGCTTGTTACTCCTCCCCCTTTATGAGATATGCCCCCCTAAAGCTGTAATTTTTTTAAAAAATCCAATTTTCAGCGCTAAAAAAATGCATGTGGGGGACAAGATAAAAAATTTTTTATTTGTGGTATTTTAAGTACTTTTTACCAGCTTTCTAATAAAACAAAAGTTGCTTTGTTATTCAAGGGCGTTTGGCAGATATAAGGGACTGAACTTTCAAAAAAATGCACAAAAACAACACGATTATTTTCATTTTTTTAATCCTTTTTTTATTTAAATGTAATTATATACCTTATTCTTTGCCTTAAATGCTAAAAAAAGACTAAGACGAGCAATGGAGAAACATATTTAAAGTTTAATAAGATAATTTCATATTTTTAATACCTGGGAATATAGAATACCTATAAACTTGTCTGATTTTTAAACATCTGATTGCTACCTACAACAGGACTGAGCATTTCTCAACTTGTCCAGGTTTGTTCATACCATAAGGTCATCCTTGTTCTGGCTTGCTCTCACATGTGTATCTTATTTGTCTTTCAAATTCTGAAAAAAGTAGGTTGTTGAGCTAGTGTTTCTGCTGTAAAATCTTGTGAAGCTGATGTGATTTCTTTTTATTTCAAGTTCATTCATATTCACAGAATGTTTTGTTAAAGGTAAAAGAAGAAATTCTTTAGAATCCTCAAATATAAATTTAAATTTGTCTTTCTACATGTAAACTGTGAATAAGTTATGGATAACCCTAAATGCTCCATAGGAGTTTTTGAGAATGATGATTGTAATATTTTAAGTTACAGTAGGTACTGTAAATAGTATTTCTGAGTACAGTGATGATGATAAAACTTACTGCACCTGAGTACTGGGTGTAAAACTATTGAAACTGTTTGTACTTACCATGCAAAAAAATGTCTTGCCAAGTTTTGCCACCTTTATGGAACTTATTGCTGTACCACAAATGTACCACAAATAAAAAATTTTTTATCTTGTCCCCCACATGCATTTTTTTAGCGCTGAAAATTGGATTTTTTAAAAAATTTACAACTTTAGGGGGGCATATCTCATAAAGGGGGTGGAGTAACAAGCCAATTTTTTTTATACAGTAAGTAACCATGGCTATGAATATATGATGAAGAAATGGGCTTGTTACTTTGAACCCTTCATGGTTTTTTTAACGTTCGAAAATAGTAAAAAATGTCATTTTCGTCGTGAACTTTGACCTTGAAAAAATAAGTATTTTTTAAAAATCTGAAATTTATTGATAGCATATATAAAAAGATCTTTTTCTTAGCTTTCCAATGAGCTATATTTGAGCTCAAAATCTTTGATAGAAAAAAAGTTATAGTTCATAAGACAAAGCACCAAAGTGCCCGATATTCGCTGTTACTAACAACAAAAATGCCCTATATATCAAAGGGTAAATTTTTTAAAAATGAAATGAACACTATTTTGAGCTCTGGGAAGTAAAAGGAATACACATGCAAATTTTCATCAAAATCAAAAATGGTGATGCAACAACTTTTTTGAAAATTTGTTGATTTAAAATGGAATGACCCTTTAACGAAAAATGAAGACATTATACAATTATGATGTTTATTATTATAGCATATTACCGAATTCCAACCAATTTTTTTTTAATTGGGATATAGCGGACCACCGGCTATACTGCCGTGCTAAGCACATAAGTGGTATCTACACTATTAAACAAAATTGAGTTATAAGGTGTCACCAGGTGTCTCTTTGGGAAGTATTTTACATGAATGCTATAGAATATGTTCATTTGAGAACAGGAATTTTTTTTTTTTAATTCTGAAAAAGTATCATCTGAATCAAATACATGGTGATGCAGAGCTTCAAAGAGTTTTATCTCAGTTTGAGATCGACTGCAGATGCCACTTTTAACTAGAGTAACATAAGTGACTCAGCAGTGTTTATATAATCAGATTGTAAGTGCTTGCCTAAACTGCAAGAAAAACCATAACTTTGTTCAGTGTATAGTGGAGTTAAAGTTTTTACTCATGTTTCAGGACTGTGCATATGAAGCTGGATGTAGTGTGACAGGAGGTCAGACAATTATCAATCCTTGGTTGACGATAGGTGGTGTTGCTACAGCAGTATGCCAAGCAAACGAATACATTATGTAAGATTTTTTGAATTTTTTTCATCACTTTAGGTTTAAAGATATGAACTTTCTGGTACTATAGCTGTTGGCTATCATATACATGGATGCAAGACCTTCCGTCTCAGGACGGATTTCAGTCTTGACAAAATCGCCAAGACGGACCTTGGGACAGAAAAAATATATCTCAATCCTTCAATATTTACTTCCAAAAGAAACAAAATTGAAGGGAATATAAAATCAGATTTCTTAAAAGTACATTTAAATCCTTAAATCAATCCAAAACTTTTGTATCAAAGCCTTTCTTTCTCTTTCTGAATAAAGGAACTGCAATGGCATAATTCCTTTGTCGGTGTTGATTCTCTTTGACCCCATACATTCCCTTCCCTTAACTTCATCAAATATAACCTACAATTTCGTTTTTAAGATTTTATTTCCTGTGACTCCTCCTCTAACGTCGTCAAAAATCGCCCCTCCTTATCCTGATATCACTAAACATAGTCTAAAAATAGGTTTTTTGAACTAAAGTCTCGACAAATCCTCCCCCCCCCCCTCCCTCTCGATTACTATACTTAAAACTATGATCTTGCTACTAAAAGTAAAATTAAGCCCCCCCCCCCTAGTTTAGACAATTTAATGAACAATATATGTTTTTTTTTTGTTCATTTTCTTTGGTATGCATGGGAGGGGGGTCTCAAATATTTTCCGTCTTAGAAGCATGGCCTAACTTGTACCCATGATCATATATCACTGGTCAACAGTTCATCAATAGTCATCAACTATAATTCTTTGTATTGGTTTTTTGTCAAAGAACTATTAAAAAATATCTCCCATCCTACAAAAAAATTTAATAATAAGGTCAACATCCATTGTTGCCAGAGGCCTTCAAAAGGCTCTTTCAAATATTGTTTGTAAGTACCCTTATATAGGCCATATCTATTTGTCAACAGCTCTATAAATTAATCAAAGACCCCCATTTTTTTTTATAATTTTGTCAAATCAACCGAAGGAAAATTTTAAAAATCGCAAACTGACCTTCTTAATTTTAATGAATCTTGAAATCTTTCTCTTCGACATCTTGAATTTACCTGAAGTCGATCTTGTTTATCTAGAACTTGCCTATCTCGAAGATCTTGTGTCAAAATTTTTTGATTTCCCATTATAATAGCATTTAATCCCAACTGCTTTTTTGACCCCCTTTTTATCCCCTTGACTTGATTCACAAATTATAAATAAACTTGATTGTGAAAAAATTGGTGCCTTTGTTTTTTTAGTGTTATAAGACTGTAAAAAGTAAAAATGCAAAATTATGTTAATTTAGATAGAAAACAGAAGTTATCAATAATTGCAATTGCAAAAAGGAGCACTTTACATACTCCAGTCAATCAAGAAAAAATTTAACATTTTTGATTGTGAGCAAGTAAATTACATTTCATTTTTCTTTGAAAATCATTTTCTTTTTTAAAAGAAAAAAGAGTTTCATCATACTCCCAATTTTCTCTGAACTTATAGTGTGACTTATATGTATATTTCTCCCCTTTTCTAACACTAAACCGAACTACTTAAAAATAAGGGTAAAATAGACATGACTTTTCTTCTCCTTCCTACTCTCTGGTTATTCCTGGAAGTAAAGGGGGGAGGAGAAAACAATTGAGAGAGAAGTCTCCATAAACTCTGACTAGGGTGTAAAAAATCTGATTTTTTCTAATTAAATCATATTTTTTATTTTAATCGAATGTTTTAAAGACTTTAAAAAACTTTTATTATTAATTAGTTTACATCTACACTTATAAATATAATTAAGCTTGGAATTTTGATTAAAAAAATACACACCTATTTTTTGAGTGTTTCATCACCAAAAAGCTTTTATAACGTAATGTAAAACCAAGTTAATATAAATGCATATGATTCAAATAAAATTTAATAAAGATGGCAAAGTAAGACTATTAATAAATATGCTTTGCACTCTCTTGCAAAGCTGAACAAGGTCTTTTGCGTACCTGGACACTCAGGTGTCAAGGGTGATGAAGTAGCTGATCACCTTGCTAGGAAAGGTTCTGAGACCCCTTTTGTTGGTTCTGAACCAGTAATGGGGGGTTTCAAAGAATCTCATTAGGATTGCTGTTTTTGATATTTTTAAGGAAAAACAGTACCGCAACTGGCGGAACTTGGATGGGCAACGTCAGGCGAAGGAACTTAATAGAGGGTGCCCTAGTTTTAGCGCAGAAAAGCTCTTAAGTTTTAATAGAAATAGTATTAGGAATGCTATTGGTCTCCTTACTGGTCATTGTACCTTAAAGTGACATCTCACTATAATGGGTGTCATAAAGCAGTTGCAGGGGATGCCTCTTTCATGAATTTTGCTTCAGCCACTGGTCTATTTTAAGGCTTCTGTTTGGGTACTAGTACAATAGACCTCTGGTCGCAGTGCTTGGTTCGTTTGAAACCCCCTTTCTCTCATTTCATTTCAAGACTTAATATGTAAAAACAAGAAAAAATAAACGATTTGTCTTTTGTCAGATGTGTTTTAACCAGTTTTTTTTTTTTTTTTTTTGCACTGAAAATAGCTTTTCTTATCAAGGGTCTGACGTTTCTTATTAATTGACGCTTTTTAACATTGTATCATTATCTTTGTGAAATTGAGTAATGTAATATATATGAAATAAAAATTTCATATTTTCCAATTAAAATTATTTTTATTTAAAATCACATATCAGATTTTGAAGAAATTAGTTTGACCCTTTACGTACAAAGATTGTATTTTAAAATCGGACACCCTCCTCACCCTATGATAATACAAAAAAATCTGTTAATATTTTATAATTATAGTAAAAGATTTGTTAAGTTCAACCTTTTCTTTTGGTAAATATTTTTTAAATAGTTTTCTTCTTTTTTTTCAATTATGTGAACAGAATGTGGTTGGTTATTTTATTTTTTTTATAAGAATTCATGGTTGAAGTAATATTAATTTTGAGTTTCAATTTTCCAATTTGAAGAAATATGCACACACTGTTTTTCGAGGGCTTTTCTTCACACACTTTTTTAGTGTAGTGCCTTGAAATTTCATCCTTGTTTTCATAAAGAAAAGTCCTGAATACAGTGGTTACTAGGGATGCACCGATTAATCGGCAGTACCGATTAATCGGCCATAATCGGCCGCTTTGCCGATTATTAATAATCGGCAAAATTGGGCCGATTAATCGGCTGCAATTTTTTTTTAAAATATTATTCTTTAAAGTGCACCTTCACTAAGAAACTATGATGAATGATTTTATTGACAGTAATAATACCCTCACAGTTGATATAAAGTATTTAAGAAATTAATTCTCCTACTTTGAATAAATATACACATAGACAATGTTGCAACATTTTTCATGTGGCGATAGTTTTCTACTTAGCACAGTGCTTTTAGATAATCTCTTATTTTGGCAAATAATAAGTCTTGAATTACATTGCTTCTGATTATTAAAATTTTTAACTAAAAGTACTCTTAATTAAAATTACCGCTTCCCACAGATCCTCCCCCCTCCCCCTTTTTTTTCGAATTTTTATGTCCAATAATTATAATTAACAATGTGTTAATGTAATATTATTGACAATAATATGAAAATAAGTTCTAAGAAATTTGATAAAATATTGAAATTATTTTGTGAAAATTAAGAAAATGGGAAAAAAAATCTTCTCAGGAATAAATTACTTACTATTTCTAAACTCGTATAAGAGAAAAATTGTTTAAGAGAGAAAAAACAGTGATTGTGAAATTATAGCATTAAAGAATCATTATTATCATTATCTTCTTGTCAATAATCGGCTCAGCCGATTAATCGGCCGATTATCAACAACCGATTAATCGGTAATCGGCCAATTTGCTTATCGGTGCATCCCTAGTGGTTACTAAAAACAAAAAATAGCATTTAATTTGAAAAGTGTCCATAGTCAAACAAAGGGAGTTTTTTTTTGGTTGAGTAAGAAGAGAATATTTGAATTGATGAAAATGATAGTCAGAAATCCAACCCCTCCCAGGGAGGACTAAGAAAAAAGGAAATTCTTTGCTAAAAAGTCGGAACTAATGAAATTAACATTTTTTTAGTCAATATCTAAGGTTTAAGTTTAAAAATAATTTTTGAAAAATCATTTGTTTTAAATTGTTGACATCCTGACTCTGATGTGTTGAAAACTTAAGAGAACAATTAAGGGGAGGGAGAAAGCATGGAAATGAGTTAAGCTAGAAATTATATTCAGTGAATGATTTTTTTTCTTTGACCACAACAAGAGTTCCTAACCCTCTTTTCTTCTCTAAATACTGTCACTCATGTGATTTGGTATTAATGAGATCGGCTGCAGGGGACAATAGACTCAACACTACTGCACATGTTTTTCAAAAATATATATTGGGCTGAAATTTAGGTTTCTCTCTCCACCCCTTATTTCTATGGAAAATGTTTGCTACAGACTAGGAACTCTACTTGACTACTTTTATTGTGATATTGGATGTTTTTTTAGTCTAATTTTACACATTAGTCACCCTAATTTTTATCTTTCAATGTTGGCTGCTATAAAATGAATATTTTAGCTGCAAAATATACTTCTGTTTGTAAAAAATGTAATACTGTGAAGGAATTACCCGAATGAAATGTTAGCTATATGACGTCATTTAAAGTAGTAAAGTATCAGAACCGACATATAGCAGCACCTTCTGAATTGATGCTAATATAAATAGAGGGCTGTTGCGAAAAGTTGAAAATAGTGCATGTTTGTTAAATGCCTGCTTGGGGAAGAGAATTCAATATTGTTTGTATACGCAGCCAATGTTTATCTTTTGAAGCTCGGAAACAGATCATGAGCAAGATGTCAGTCAACCAAATCCCACATGTGTTCAATAGAGGGTACATTTTGACAAATAAGCGGGCCGAGCAAGAAGTTGTGTGTGTTTCATTGAAAAGAAACCTCAAACATTCCTTTCGACATTTTGGTGTACGTTATCCTGTTGAAAAACTTCTTCAGTGATGCCTTGAATGAAGGAAACAACTTCTCGGGCATACCTGTTGCTTTTTAGATAACCTTTTATTTGTGGCAGCTGAGGTAGTCCATGATACAAAACTGTACCCCATGCCATAACTCGAGTTGTTTCACCCCTATCACATTTCATAACGCACTATGGGAGCCAACATTCACTGGCACAGCATCTAACACGAATGAGGCTATCATGGGTCGACAATCTACAGAATGAAGTGATGTTTGTCGAAAAAGACAACTTGTTGTCAACTAGATTCCCAGACTCTCCTCATGAACCCCTTTGCAGGTACAGCCATCAATGGCTTGCAGTGAGGCAGATCCTGTATGATGAAATCCTTGCGTGCAGTCCATGATGCAGCAGACGTCGGGGAATTGACTGGCATTAGTAGACCTATAATAGTAGACCAACGTGCTGAGAATTGCTTGGTAGAATCTGTACAGTCATTCACTGCCATGCGGACCTTTGTTAGCAAAACTAACCTAAGTGAACCTCCCAAATGTGTCTTGGTGTATCATACCTGCCAACTCTTCCGGATTCCCCGGAAGTTTTACGGGATTTCATGTTTTTTTTCTGTCTTTCCTGTTACGAGCAAAATCTTCCGGATTTTCTGTATTTTGTGAGGAAAAAAATTGCATCTTGCGAATTTTGGCGCTAATGAGACTGCGTTTGAAGCCAAGTGGCCAAGGAATGATTGCCGTAGCAGAATTACACTGTAGAAGACTTTAGGCAAGTTTATGACGTCACTGAATGATACAGGGCATGACTGTGACTTCATTGAGATTCAATCCAATCCAAGCGAGCGTCACGACTTGCAATTAGGTGTTCGACGCCAGTATACCACTTTTCTATCTTTATTTATGTGAGTGTGTTGCTTCTGTTTCGCTCGTTTAATAAGATGAGTAAACGCTATTTACAATTATTTAAAGAAAGTTATACAAGTGATTATACGATCACATTCTGCCATCAAACCCTTGTATTATACGATCACATTCTGGTCTGAAGTGTGCAATTTGCAGCTGCAATTTTATGACATGCTATGGTTGGAAAAATGATGTTGTTACACACTTGAAGTCCAAAAAAACATATTTCAAACGGAAAATGCTACTGAAAGCGCTTCTGTTGACAAGTTTTTCCAGAAGCAAAATAGCGACGACGATGTCATTCGAGCAGAGTGTTTGTTTACTAGTTTCTTTGTGGAACATAATGTACATTAACCGCTGCTGATCACGTGGGATCGTTATTTTAAAAAATGTTTCTGAAGTTTGAAGTTGCAAAGAAATATTCATGCGGCCGAACAAAAACTGCTGCGATTAATAATGAGCTATCTAGAAACTACAAAGAGCAAACTGTTAGCTGCTTGAAGAAGTTTGCTTTTTCTCTGGCTATTGACAGTAGCAATGACAATATGGATGCCAAGTTTTTTCCTATCGTTGTTACTTTCAATAATGCAGCATTATCGAAGCTTCAGTGTTGCATTTTATCCTTGGTTGAACTAAATATTATATTGGTTGAATTAAAATTCCATTTTAATTTTTACTAAATCCTATAAGTTCAATTTATATGAAATTCATAACTAATTTTATATTTAATGAAAAGAGTAGGTTTAAAAAGTGTCTTGTTTGATTTTGTTTTGCATTAAAAATCTTCTGGATTTTTTTCTCAGAAGTTGGTAGGTATGGTGTATAATTAAAGATAAGTTTTTTAGTTAATCATTTAGCATTTATTGATACTTGAAAGTTACAATAAATAATTTAAGCCAAAAAAATCTTAGTATTAAAAACATGAAAAATTCTGAAGACTAAATCCAGCATTAAAATGCAGTAGCATTAAAACCGTCCAAAAAAAAAAGAGTTCAAAAATTTCTTTTAACCAATTACTCCTCCACAGGATGCAAACTTCCCTCAATTCCTTTCTTTGATATAGCAAGTATTCCGTAACTTCATGCTTCATTTGATTCTCAATGGTGATGGATGAACATATTGGTTTTATCCATTGGAGAAAATAAAAACTTCCAATTCGTGAAAATGGGGCTAGCCAGTCCAAAATCCTTTGACCAATTAGAAGGATGACGTATACCAGCCGAGTGGCTTCAAGGAACACCCCACAAAAGGTGGCATAGCAAGCCCAGCAGGAGCACTAGGTGTAAAGTGGATAAACAAGAGAAAGATCCACTGACCGGCTACCCCTTTTATAGCACCTCAATGGCAGTGTAAGTCATTATCCCTCATTTGCATATTTCCACTGGTTTAGCAGGATAAACTCTGGTTCAAAACATGAAGTTTACCTGATAACCGTATCATCTGTTTACGTTTTGCCCACATATCATGGAAACTTTCTAGACTGAGAATATGCTGATTGAGATGTTTGCACGAAATTGGGTGCCGCCTCCACAACCAAGAGCTACCCCCCAATGACAATAAGTAAGTACATTGAAAATAAATTAGTCCTTAGCATCAGTAGGTCAAGAATATATGCATATAGGTGTCTATCATTCATGCTCTGATATCCTCTTTCATTGTCTATTCCCTGTTTTTTAAGTTCTGTCATCCTCATCGGTTAACTGCTTCAAAATTAGCTTCACTGTGGAACTATTCCGTTGCACATGAGCTGCTCTATAGAGTGATAGGAAAAACCTCTTTCTTGAAGGCCATTGATTCTTCCCAGTTCAAACTCTAAAAGTTTTTGAAATTTCACTCTGTCTTGGAGGCATACTAAGGTCATGCTAAAAGTTTCTCCGTGACAAATAGCCTTTGAATATCTTCAACCTCCAGCTACAGCCATCTATATGCTTTCAGCAGCAGTTCAGAGCATGCTGCTCACACCACGCATGCGTGGTGGCGCTGAAACTTTTCTACTCTGCTTAACCTTTCTATAGCATATGCTGCAAATTTCATTTGAATTACTTCATGGTGTTGCAAGTACAAACAGCAATATATGACTAGCAGTGGCGTAGTTATCAATGGTGTCCAGGGTGGTAATTTGGGGTGACCACCCCCCCCCCCCCACACACACACACAAAAAAAAAACCCCCACCGACTGCAAAAAATAAAATATAATAAAGAACAAAAGTTTTTGTGAAAAATGAATCCATACAACATCCATTCGCAATTTATTATTTTTATGAAATTTTTAACAATATTTTAAACAATTTTTGACGAAAATAGAAGCTTATTTACAGTGTAAAAGCAGTGACGTATAATGAAATACTACGCTAGGGAATTTATATTGAATGACAAATATATGAAGCTTTCTCAAAAAACTGGCATGACACACATATTTGTGCTTGAAAAAAAAATTAAGTCGGGGGGAGGGGGGGTTGTAATCCCTCGGGAAAATTTTTGAAACATGTAGAGTGATTCCATACCAACTCACCTAAAGAAAGAAAAGTATAAATGCATGGAAAATTCCAAATTTTTAGGTTCCTGCTCCACTAATTTCCTGAGATACAGGCCCTCAAAATTTCAAAGTTAGTTCGCCCACTCAAAATACTGAAAAACTGCTGTTATTTTGTCATTTTTTCTAAAAAATTGTACTCATGCAATATAAAAGTGCTAGGTATCTATGGAAAATAGTTATTCCAGGCATTCAGAAAAAAATACTAGAACGTTTATAATGAAATTGCTAAGGTAGCAGGCTCTTTGAAGTTGCCACCTCAAAAACTTGATTTTGCTAAAATTGAGGAATTAATTCCAAAAAAGGGAAGACATAACCAAAGGTTTACTCACTTTCTGGTAGTGTACAGATATTTACTATAAATGGTTACACAATGCATAACTTGGGTTTCTCACTCCTTCTTGGAAATATGTAAACTTAACGACAAGCCATAAGGCAAAAACATGCGATTTTGGCCATCTTGGCAGCCATTTTTCTCATAAAGAGGGAGTAGTAGAAACTTTAATTTTTTTTTAAATAAGCTACTTATATGTTAGCTATTCACAGGAAAAGTTTACTTTTGGTTATTTCTTGCATTAACCCTCTCGGCACCCTGGACCTCATATGAGGCTCCTACTGTTGAACTCAATTTTGGAAGAAGTAAACACTTAAAATGATTTTTTTTCCGTCAGTGACTCTACCTATTCATGTAGATCACATATGAGGCTCCTAAGTGAAAAAAAATCATTTTAAGTGTTTACTTCTTACAAAATTGAGTTCAAAAGTAGGATCCTCATATGAGGTCCAGGGTGCCGAGAGGGTTAAGAGATATCCTTCTGACAGTATATGCATGTTTTTCTCGACAACCATATGCTTGTGTTCCCCTCTCATAGACTTAAAATTGATTAAACTAAAAAATAAAACTATATTTATTAATAGCTATATTATATACCCAATATTTCATGAAATTTAATTAATTAAAAGATATTTGATGAAAACAAGAAATCGAATTTCTTCAATGCCTGAGCATAATGCATTCATCATTATAAAGTACTAAATAATTTCTTGAAAAACAAATTAAAATAAAGGAGCTCTAAATATTTATCTAATAAGCAACACCCAATCTTGTGATTGGGATATTCTGGTTTTTAATTGTAGAATGTCTTGAATATCAGGAAAATAAATGAGACTTTTTTGTTTGATGGTAGGATATTTTGACAAATTTCATTTGATGGGCTACTAACTGAGCATGGTGCAGGCCTGTCATTTACGGGGGTCAGTTGCCCCCCCCCCCTCCTCCTGGCTTTGAGAAATTAATGTATTAACATATAAATTTGCGTGGTCTTTTGTTGTTTTCCGAAGAAATTGCATTGTGTTTGCCCCCCCCCCCAAAAAAAAAAGGTTTATCTGACATGCCTGGCATGGTGACAAGAGCTATTAATTTCAACATTGAATTCCATTTTATCTTATTAACAGTTAAATATTTACATAATAATTGAATAAATAATTTAATATAAAGCAATGCTTGAAGAATTAAAATTAGTACAACTAATTTAATCCCGTAATGATCTTTACAAAACTTATATATGCCATATACTGATAAGAACTGACAAGAATAAGTTTACTCACTAAAATACTAGTTTGCAGATATCATGAAGCATACATTCTATTTTCTACGAAATAATAAAGTAACAAAGAAAAGGGTATCCTCCTGTTTAGAGCCAATCAGAAATGTCCCAATCACAAGATTGGGCATTGCTTATGAGATAAATATTTTGAGTTCCTTCATTTTAATTAGCACCATATAATAAATTATAAATGCGTAATGCTCTGGCATCGGATAAATTTTATTTCTTGTTTTCATCAAATATCTAATTTATTGTTCAATGATTTAATTAATTAAATTTCATGACATAGGGTAAGTGCTCCAGTAGTCGGCCACAATGACATATAACTCCTTATAAATAGTACATTTTTAATTCAAAATCAGATATGACGCATTCACACATTCATGTACCTATCGTCAATCATCAACCAGTGGCAGTTACGTTTTGGGTACTTTTTTTGAATTAGTAATGAGTCATTTAATTTTGAATGGTGTGCCCGTCATCCAAGATTGCGATTCTGCTTATTTTTCAGTTAAGATGATTCTGTGGCCGACTACTGGAGCATTTACTAGTGTTGACAACAGCTTGGATTTTAACAATTCTTTTTTTTTTTTAATTTCTGAAACAAGTAGGTGATTCACTATCAGAAAGGTTCATTCCAAAGCTTTACCTTGTTTTTGTTGCTGTATTGATAGCTGAAAGTTCTAGGTTAGCCAAGATTAACAAAAGATCTCTTAAATGGCCGACTACTGGAGCAGTTACCCTATTGGGTAGATAATACAGCCATTAATAAATAAATCATAAATTTTTGGTTCAATCAATTTTGACCCCTTCAGACCTGGTGGTCCGGTATACCCGACATAAGCTTTAAACAGCTGCTAATCATTTAATAATTGATTAAATTACTTGATTTTTTTGTAGTTTACTCTTGACATTCTGCATATTATCATCTGTGCAAAAATTTCTCAGTTTGGGATTAGCAGCATTCCAAAATATGGATTGGAAGATTGGATTTGACTTGTTTTTCCAACTGTAGATTCTTGTCGCAAAGGCAAACTTTTTTCTGATTTTTTAAAAAATATATAATCTTTTATTTATCATTTCAAATGCTTATATTATGTTTTGTTGTTGTTGGGAGAATATCTTACGATAAAGTTTGTGGGATATTTCATAATTTTTGCTGAAATATTAATTTCAAAATATGTATCTGGAAAATTGGACATGTCATAACTTTTTTTTATTTTTTTTCACTTACAAACTTGAAATTTTACTTGTAAGATGCTCTTAGCTATAGGACTTTGACAAACATTTTTGGTTAACTATTTCACAATTCTGACTGAAGGGGTTAAGTCTATGAGAGCATATGGCACAAGTATATGGTCGTCGCGATAAACATGCATGTACTGTCAACAGGATATCTCTTAATGTGAGAAATAACCAAAAGTAAACTTTTTTCCTGTGAATTGCTAACATATCAGTAGCTTATTTAAAAAAAAAAAAATAACGTTTCTACTGCTCCCCCTTTATGAGAAAAATGGCTGCCAAGATGGCCAAAATCGCATGTTTTTGCCTTATGGCTTGTTGCTAAGCTTAAATATTTCCAAGAAGGAGTGAGAATCCCAAGTTATGCATTGTGTAACCATTTATAGTAAGCATCTGTACACTACCAGAGAGTGAGTAAACCTTTGGTTATGTCTTCCCTTTTTTTTTTTTTTTTGGAATAAATTCCTCAATTTTAGCAAAGTCAAGTTTTTGTTTTGGCAACTTCAAAGAGCCCTGTAACTTAGCAATTTTCATGATAAATGTTCTAGTTTTTTTTCTGAATGCCTGGAATAAGTAGTTTCCATAGATACCTAACACTTTTATATTGTACGAGTACAATTTTTAGAAGAAATGATAAAATAACATCAGTATTTTGAGTGGGCGGACTATGAGGGCCTGTATTTCAGAAAATAAGTGGAGCAGGAACCTAAAAATTTAGACTTTTCCATGCCTCTATATAATCAACCTGCGTGCCAAATTTAAAGAAAATCGGAGTCAGTCATGCAACCCTGATTAGATGAGTTGGTATAGAATCGCTCTATATGTAAAATTCTGTAATCTGAGGCCTCTTAAGGGGCAATTGGGACAAAAAAATATCCAGAAAGAATAGGTAAAGATTTTTTAAAAGTACATATTTTCAAGAAATAAATCCTTTGGGTCAATAAATTGCTGACGGGAATCGACAGAGGAAGAGCACAGGAGGAAAAGAGATAACGTTCTATCACTTGCTGACACAGACATACGGTATAGCTTTTGATCATCTCCTGATCCACTGACAACCACAAACACGTTAAAATGCAAAATAGTCAATTATAAAAAAAAAATGCACTAAATTCTTTCTTAGAAATATTGTACTGATTCAGAAATCTGGTGAAGAGAGAGTAACATCATAAGTTTTAAATGAATTCCTAGTTTACACTTAATTAGAAGTTAAATTGAAGCTTTGCAAGGAATTCAAAATTGTACTAGTTATATGTAAATAAATGAACATATAAATCACAACTGAATAAGTGAAATTTTTTACAAACTCTTAAAATTCATATGGGAGTCACTCAGTGTGAACAACCCCTCCGCTCCCTCAAAGTGATGCTACAGAGTTTGATTAATTATGCATAGCTTAAAATAGGTAACATTTCAGACTGATACATTTTTATTTTTCAAAATTGCAACTATATTTTTGGGGGTCACCCTCCAAAGGGTGTCACCCAGTGCAATCCCCCCCCCCCCCGACGCCGAGTGGGTTGCATGGATTATACCAAACTGGAAAAAAATGGGAATTTTAGAAAATAAGTATCGGTATTTTTCAGAAATTCTGTGATACATTTTGGGTGTCACCCCGGTAGGGTATCAACCGGCGCAAAGGTTCTCCCCCCTTCCATCTCCCAAGCAATGCTGTAAGCTTTGATAGATTATATAACTTTAAATATTGTGCGAAATTTCAGAAAGACATTTATATTTTTCAAAAACTTATTGAATACATTTTAGTGCCACCCCCGAGGAGGGTATCTCCGGAGGTAGACCGCCCCCCTATAGCGAAGCTACCGCATAAAGATGATCTAAAGCATATCAGGATTCAAATATTTATATTTTCTGAACATCTTAAGTGCGTTATGGATGTCACTCACTTACTTCCAGAAGGGTGTCTGCAGGCGCAAATGTGCTCGTACTGCTACTACTAGTTTTAAAAGATTAAGTGCATCTGTACATTAGGGTGAGTCGAAAAAATCGATTTTTTTATTTCGAAATCGCATTACCTCTCAAAAGTTGTGGTTTAGTATCCACAACTTGGGAAAAATAAGAAAAAAATTCTAAGTTGACGTCTCCGGTTCGCGCATGAGGCTCAAAGTTGGGAAAAATATGTTAAAAATGGAAATTTTCAAAAGGAAAAAAGAAAAAAAAAATTGTAACTTTTTATAATGCAACTGCCATAAGCTGTAAATATTTTGTGCATTTTTAATCTAAAAAAATATTTTATAGCTTTTACATACGATTATTAGTTTGCACATCAGCCTTAAATTGGGCTAAAATCGCCTACAATGTCAAATTTCGAAAATATCGATTTTTTTTATTTCGAAATCGCATTACCTCTCAAAAATTGTGGTTTGGTATCCAAAATTTGGGAAAAATAATAAAAAAAAACTAAGTTGACTCCTTCGGTTCGCGCATGAGGCTCAAAGTTGGAAAATATATGCTAAAAATGGAAATTTTCAAAAAATAATTTGAAAAAAAAAGTAATTTTTTTTCTATCGAAACTGCTTTAAATTGTTAGTAGATAACATAAGTTGAACCCAAAAATATATATATAACTTTTAGAAGATACATTCTGTTTGTGCATAAGGCTCAAGATATGAAAAAAAATGTCAAAAACTGAACCAGAACGCACTACGTCGGCACTGTGCCGGTATATTTTTATTCTACAGCCGACTTGTCTAGACATTACTCATATTCTAGGAAACAGTTCTAAGTCCCTGCAGTCTGCACTCCCCTTGGTTGTCACTTAGTCAGCTAGACCCACCCAAACAAACAGTATCTTTAATTAGCAACTGAAAGTGGATCAAAAAGTACAGCGTGTTAGCTTTGGGTGAGTTTTTTTTTGTAACTTTATAGCATATTTTTCTGCTCAAGTTTTGTTATACTGTTTCTCCGTTCTCCG